>BMAU01006356.1:0-230325 GCA_019973935.1 Trichonephila clavipes | reverse complement strand
TTTTCGTTTATTTTTAAAGGCATTTAAATAAGAGAATTTATTTTTAATTCGGCCTTTAATATAGTTATTGTTTTAGAAGAGGAAACCATAAGAGAGTATATCCTATGGTTTCTTATGGAACGAGAATTCATGCATTTTAAATTTGTGAATTTTTAACTCTTTATAAGAAAACTTTGTCTTGTTCAAAGAAAATTGAATTTTATTAGGTAAACAAAAAAAAAGGAATCAATCTTTGTCTTGTTCGAACTCGAATTTCATTAAGTATTTATCACATGAATAATTGCATTTAGCAGTAACATGTAATTGAAATCCACTTTTCATTTTTTATTTGGCCAACAAATTGTGTGAGTCGAGTTTACACATTATATGTGTAGATATATGATTATACTATGGAAGGATATATAATAATTTCCGTTTGAAAATGAGTTTAATTTATAATCTGATCTAGCTTTCAAGTATGAGAAAACTGTTTCTAATTTAATTTTTTGAGAGTATGCTTTTTTTATTTTTACAGAAAGGTTTGATATAAAGTGATAAATTTTAAGCTTTTAAAATTTTCCGTTTATATTATATTAAACAAAAATATCAGAGAAACTCGATTCATTGTCAGAGTGAAAACCATAGCTTCCGGTCAATCCATCATTCGACTTGTATCATTATGAATATACATACATATTGAATTGTTATTAATAAAACAAGTATTTATACGATTACGTAACGATTCAAATGTAATTTGATGCCCCACAGAATAAGCGAAACAAATAACCGATTTAATAAAATCTATCAATGAATATTTAGTGCACAAGACATCTAAAATTATAAATAAACATTGTATTTTGTAGAATAGAAAACTAAATACGAAAATAAAAGCATTTTCAAATCACTTTAGTAAACGCTTTTATTCTGTATCAAAAACTTACCCTTTCGATTTATAGTAATAATATTTTTGAAAGATCCGACTAAATTACTTATTGGTTATATTTAAAATACTTATTCGTAACATCTATAAAATGTACAATAGAGCTGCTTCTTTTTGAATTTCCGTGTCATGAGTAATCGCATTATTTAAATTAATGCAGTATCGTTTCGTTAAAAACCCAGGAGCTTCAAAAAATGCTTTCAAAGAATCCAGCTTTAAACATACGAATAGGTCCACGTCCACTGCGAAAATGAATGATTGGCATCGAATTCAAAAATAATGCGCCGAAATATTGGTTCCATGTAATTTGCTAAGCTCTGTAACCCTGCAGAATGTCATCCCCTGTTTTTTCCCCTCTCCTCATCTAAAAAAGTGCTCTTTTATTTAACGACTTCCCATTAAAAGTAAAAGTTTTTTAAGATTATCTAATTCAATAAAAATGCCCAATTTGTTTTATAGAACTTTCTAGAACCTCTGAAGTGTATTCTTTGAATCTTAAATTTTTCTTTAACTTTTGATTTTATGATGTTAATGAAAATCTAATATATCTGGACAAGATTTCTTAATTTTTGTATCATTTTTCTATATTTCATTTTTATCATTGATTATGTTATTCATTATCATATTTATGAATAAGGATTCGAATTTCTTACTGTGAAGTACTTTTCTTTTTATTAATGTATAGTTATTTTTTATACATCTAGTACTGTATTGTAAATTTATGTGGCACTAAAGTATTTTACTGACTATTAATTTTGTTGAAAGGTATTAATGTACACAAACATGAATATTCTTTTTGTTCACTAGTGACAACAGTTTTCACTTTTGGCTATGTTTACAAATCACAGTATTTGGCAACATCTTTTATTATTATATTATTAATTAGTCAGTAGTGTAATGCACAAATACAGTTAATTTTTTTTCCATGTGTACAATTAAATATATTAATTTTCTTCTTATTGTATTCAGTTTATATTTTTAGGATTTGTATTTTAACTTTTGTTTTTAATAATTAATGGTTAAAAAGTTACAGGAATAAAATATTTTCTTTTAAAAATATTTTTCATTTTACATATCTTTACAATGTAAAGAACTTCCGAAAGAAATCATATATATATATATATAAATGCTTATTTGAGGATTACAGATAATCCCTGCCTTTGATTTTTATCTCCCACTTTCAGAAGATTGGGAGGACTCTGTCTCCTAGCATTTTGAACTGGGAAAAATTTTTGCCACCTCTCTTGGTAATGAACAAGTCACCAAGAAGCTTGGTGACCTTTGAGACAAGTCTTTATTATAAAGGAACTCAGAGCTTTTACAAATTCTTTTATTGACCTTTTTTGCTTATTCCTGTAATGTTTCATAGTCAAATTTGCACCGTATGAATCATGCCACTTTTCACCAATATGTGGCCAATTTTTTTTTTTTTCAAATAAAACACGTCAAAATCTTAAGTTTTTGTTTAGTGCTCTTTGCAGAATCTTTATGAAATAAAAAATCAAAGGCTTGAAAGAAGACATTGTGCCATGATATGAAGAAAAGAATATCTGCTACTTATAAGTGTGAAGAATTTCAACTTCCTGTCTATATAAGCATTAATTCACAAAAATAACTTTAAAATATATTTTAGATAAATATTTTAGAAAAATTTCATATGAGAGAAAGGAATTTTTAAAAACGCTTTGAAAAGCAATTAACTAGAAATTTTCATGTACATGTTGTAGAATTTCTTTCACCTAAATTAATTATTGATGGTTAACTTTTGACTTCAATTTACAATCAATGGATTATTACTAAATTCTTAAGTCTCATTTATGTGCATGACAAGTATTTTTGGTGCTTGCCTATTGCAACTGTAAAGGAAGCACATGGTTGCACATACAACACTTAGAAAATTTTGGTTGCCAACTTGACAATTTATCTTGAACATTAGCATTGATGTAATATTAATAAGTACCAATTTTTTTTCAATTCCTGCTATTAGTTAACTCTTCCTATATATATTTACTTAAATATATATCTCTTGTTCAAATTTTCAATTGTTAATAAATACTTTACATTCATTCATTCAAATTCAAATACATTTTTTTAAAATTGTAGTGGATGACACTTGATTTTAATATAATTTTTCAAATATTAATTCATTAGTAAATTAAAAAACGAATAAATAGTAACAAACGATAAAATCCTAGGATATCTCCTACACCCTTGGTGACAAAACGAAAAAAGCGCCAAGCCAGAACGTGATAGCGCCAAGTGAATGCAGAGAGACAAGGTGGATGTGTAATGAAAATATATGTACACAATACAGAAATTAAACATTTAAGATAAAAAAGAATATAAAAACAGCACTTACTTTCTTACTACTGATCTTTTCCAAGTGGAGGGTACAGCATAACAGATTTTAAAGTCTTGATGGTCTTATCATTAAGTGAATGATTGTGTGAGCGCCGCCATTTTTATTCTGCGAGGTAATGATCGCGATCATACCTTCGGCATGGCTGGTGCACTTTTGATGAAAGCGGTTTATTGTTGACCATGTTTCATGATGCTGATTGTTACATTTAGGACATTCATAACTCTAAGCAATCAATCCTTCCTTTATAAACTATTCAATCAATTCTTTTTAGCCTTTCGCATTCAACAAAGTAAAAAATTCTAAGATCTATTCTTTCACACATGTAACCATTCCAGCCCGGTTCCCCAAAACAAAATGAAATGTGAAATGCTCGCCGACAAAATACAAAAATTCCAGAAATAGTTAGGTTTACCATATCTAGTGTATCAAAGAAGTATTACCAAGATGGCACAATTATCGCCAACCAAAATAATTTGTGCCAGGGGTGTGTGTGTGTGTGTGGGCTCTCCTTGGACTGAATCGTAACAAACAAAAATAATAGCCCAACAGCATATATGAAAGGAAAATCATTCGTTGTGTCACTGTAGCACAATGGATAGCACGTTGTACTTCGAATCAAAAAGTCGGTTCGAATCCAACCTGGGATGGCCTATTTCCTGAGAATGTGATTTCTTTTTTACTATACTATTTTATTAGAATAATTTATTTTAATTAATGAATAAATAGTGACAAACAAAAATAGTCCAACACCCTATATATAGAAAGGAAAATGAAATGTTGCCGGGAAAACCGCTTTCTATTTTATCTCTTTAATATTGCGATTCTGTCATATGTATAAACATATTTCTACTAATTGTAGCTATTTCATAAAATGCAACTAAAATAATATTTTTCTTTGTTAACCTAAGTAGGAGTTGACTTAAAATTTTGTTTTATAATACTTGTTACATTTAATTTTGTCTTTTAGGTTTTTAAAAATGCTTTGTAGAAGAGAAACACAACAGTGTTGAAAATTTGTTCTTAAAGTTTTTGTACAAAGTAGGTCCTTTTTATGTATTTTTTATGCAATTTTTCAACATTCTTACGGTTTTTGATATTTTTATAATTTTTTTTTCTTCACAAATTTTTCTATACTTTAAACCACTTCAAATACCCTCATATATCATTTTATTAAGTCTATTGCACATACTGAGATACCTTAATAGCATATCTTTTTGTCAAGGATAGTAGCGTGACAAGAAAGGTGTTTGCGGGAAAATCAAGACCTTATATATATATATATATAAGGTCTCCCAAATTTTTTTGTCTCTTAGACTACTTGCCATGTTTTCCAGATGTAAAAAACTGCTTATTGCATAGGGAATTTTTGTAAATTCATGTACTAAAATGTGTTTTTGACAGCAGGTAAGAGTACTTAATTTAAAAAAGATTTAAATTTGTAACTGTCAAAAAGTGTGGTTTTAAAAACTTAATGCATGTTACAAAAATATTAATTTTTAAAATTGTTACTAGCTATAAAAGATACCCAACCACACTTAATAAGAAATAATGGCATAAAATACCTGTTGCATAAAATTTATATGTAAATAATGATAACAATAATGCAATTTTGATGAGGGAGAATATGTATATTTCTGAAATTTTAAAAAAACATTTAATGCTAATAAGCATAGATTATTGCAATTTTGGCCTAAATGACTTTTGTTTGTAGTGTCAGTATTTTTCTTTTGGAGATTCACAACAGGGCTAAAATTCTTTTCACGAGGAAGAACCAATTAAAAGCTTTATCATGCTTTTCTATAATCTTAACTAAATAACAAGTAATTATAATATTAATATTCAAACCATTTTCTGGGGTGTATTTTAGTTCTTCATTAGAGCCTATTCCGATAATTCCTCTTGTAAATATGACATTTTTTTTTCAGACTGTCCTAATAATGAATTACAGTTGCCTTTCATAATATTACAATGGTCAAAACATTCTCAAATCAAATTTCAATCCCAACTGAGGGCATTTAAATAGTGAATGTATATGAAATGTCTTTAACTTGCAGATTGACACAAAATGGCAGGGAAATTTCTGACTTCAATATTATTCACTCTTTTAGCTTAATTCTGGCAAGGAATGGTAAAATGATGGTCCTCGTATATTCACTTTGGATAGTCACCTTGTAACTGCAATAATCTCATTAAATTTATAAATAAATCTGTTCTATAGTTAAAATCTAGTTTCTACTTGATGAAATTTTTTTGCAAAAATCCGATCTGTAACATCACAAAACTCCCAGTCAGTCGTCAAAAGTTAAAAATAAAACCGTTCACAAATTATTATAAGCCTTTTAAAGGCAGTGTACTTTAGTGTGAATGAGTTAGTGATTAAAGTTCTCGTAATTTTTCCTCTCACATTTATGCAAATGACCATGTATTCATTACATTGCCTGGGATTCATAAGCTTCTGCTTTAAAGACTAATTGAAGAGATTCGTTCAATCTACCATTAAGATTTTTAACTACTAAACTATATCAGTGGATGAAGCAGTGTATATATTGATTTTACATACTTTGCTGATGCATTGCTATTGCAGCAAATGTTTCAATTTTCTTTCAAAACATGGATTAAAAAGGTTTGGTACAAGGGAAAAAAGTTTCATGCAATTATATTCAGAAATACTTAAGTTATTAAATGTTTAAATCAAATTTCAAAAATCATAAAGAAAAAGTTGTGTGGAATCCAATATTTTAAATCGCATGGTTTATAAGAATAAATTATGCTCTCTTTAAGGACGTAGGTATGATTAATCATGAGAGTGAAATACAGAGCGATTTGAATGTTCTATTCCTGAAAAAACATCAAAATTTACTCATTTTAGGAAAAATTGCTTAAAGAGCTAAATATTGTTATTTTGAACAACATAAAAATATATTGTGATGAAATAAACAATATATCCTATTCATGATTTATTTGTCTTTTCTCTTCTGATCGTGGTATGGAAGAAAGGAAAACGGTTTTAAAAACAACAAAAATGTTGGAAATTTTACCCCCTGACATCTTTTTGGGTCTCTGAAGTTGATATTACAATGTAGCATTACAATAATTCATTTTAACATTTTCAGTTAATATAGTTATAACTATATAATTGTAATTTCAGAATTTAAATGGTCAAAACGGATTCTTCTGATTATTTCCCATCCTTTGGTACCTTGGTTTGTTTATACTTGAATATTTATTTACTCTTTAATATTTATATAAAGAGATAAATATATATAGTGTAATAAATATTTCATAGATATATAGATAACATCTGTAAATGGGATATTCCATTCATTGAAAATTAAATTTATGAACTGTTTAAAATATAAACGATCCTAGACCTCATTTTATCACGAAGGATGTGGATCCATTTCAGAGCATCATAGACCTTGGGGGCTCCATATGGATCTTTTCAAGAATCACTGATATAGAGCTGCAGATTTTTATATTTTAGTATAAATATTATATATCTCAATGTTAGTTTGTGGTTAAAAGGTAAAACAAGTAATAAAAAAAAAATTATGTCAATTCCTACTTAGATCAACAAAGAAAATTTTTTATTTTAGCTACTTTTTTTTAAATAGTTCCAATTAATATAAATATGTATATACATATGACAGAATCACAACATTAAGTGGTAATTAATTTTCATTAATTATCATTAAAGTATCCTATTGTGATCCAAAATAATCGTGTATATAAAATTTCTGTTCAACTGAATGCTTTAAAACGTTAGAAAAAAAAATCTTTTAAAGTTTTGAACTAAGTCGCTAAAAAGAAAACCAATGTGGCTGTATCTGTAATTCCTTGAATAATTAGTTTTAATCAATTCTTATTAATTATAATTAAATAACTGTATTGTCATCCAAAATAATCATGTATATAAAATTTAAGCATGACTGAGTGCTTTTAGATGTATTTTATTAATGATTGGAAATTCCACTAAGTATAAATAAATAGTATATAGAGAGATAGTGTGAGCTAATAGTAGGAATAGAAAAAGTCATTTTTTATCTGAACTTACCTATGCGGAAATAATATTCTACAGTATAGATATTTATTGAAAAGTAATTTCAAAATTTAATATTGCATCGAAAAAGGGTTGTCAATTTTATCTATGCTTCATTTTTTGAGTACCATAATAGTACATAACCCATTAGAATTCCCCTACAAGAATGTATTCATATTTTGCCATGATATTCCTTCTTTTCCTATATATTGCTCATGTTAACATGATTGTCATAATAAAGTATTACATGAACATATTTTTAGTAACTATTTAATATATATTAGAATTTCATTGATTTAAGAAGAATGTTATTTTTAAAAGCTTAACAATTTCTTCAGATATTAGAAAAAAATTCTTTTCTGATTATTTTAAGCTGTCATAACCAGCTGAATATTTTTGACTCATAAATGATTATGAAGAATAAAATTCTACTTAATATATACATGTTCTACATTATTATTGAATATATATTTTTTCTTTTACAGAAGCATTTTAACATAAAATATTCTGAACAAGAGTACAAGACTCATTTTCTTCATGATATATTTTAACTAGAGATTTTTGTTGTCACATCTGGGAAAAATACTTGCAAATTTTAAGTTAGTAAAAGGGCTTTCACTCAAGAGAACTCGCCATCATTTACATGTTCATGATATTAAAAAGCCTTAAGTTTGTGAAATGTGCAACAAGAATTTTTCTCAAAAACATAGTTTGAAAGCACGTTTAGGAAATCCTACCAAGGCAAGACATAATATTTATGAAGTGTGCAATAAGGAATTTTCTGTAGCTGGTATATAAGGACACATTTATGTACTTATTCATACAATGGAAAAGCCTTATGTTTGTGAAGTATGCAGCAAAGGATTTTCTCAAGCTAGTAATATAAAAAGACATTTACTTACTCATACACACGAAAAGCCTTATGTTTGTGAAGTGTGCAACAAGGAATTTTCTCAAGCTGGTAATTTAAGAACGCATTTACTTATTCATAAAAAGGAAAAGCCTTATATTTGCGAAGTATGCAACAAAGGATTTTCTCAAGCTAGTAATTTAAAAAGACATTTACTTATTTATACACAGGAAAAGCCTTATGTTTGTGAACTTTGCTACAAGGGATTTTCTGATGCTAGTACTTTAAAGATACATTTACATATTCATACACAGGAAAAGCCTTATGTTTGTGAAACATGCAACAAAGGTTTTTCTGAATTACGTTATTTGAAAGCACATTTACTTGTTCATACCAGGAAAAAGCCTTATGTTTGTGAAATGTGCAACCAGGGATTTTCTCAAGCTGGTAATTTAAAAAGACATTTGCGGATTCATACAAAGGAAAAGCCTTATGTTTGTGATGTGTGCAACAAGGGTTTTTCTCAAAATGGTAGTTTAAAAAGACATTTACAAAATCATATAAAGCAAAAAACTTTATAAAATGTGCTATCAGGTGTTTTCCAAAACTTGTCACATAGAGCATATTTATATATTCATAGGAATTAAAAATATCATGTTTACGAAATACGCTGCATTACTTTCTCTGGAGACATTTCTTAGACATCTTACTTTTAAAACCAATAAAAAATGTCCACTGTGAAATATTGTAGTATTTCTTTTGTTATACCTTTAATAATGACTTATGCTTTTGTAGCAAATGAAAAGCCTTACATATAAGTTTTTCAAAATGTCTTTTAGGTTTAGTTTTATATTATAGTATACTCACAGTTGTAAGAAAGTCATGTTTTTCTTTTTCGAACAACTATCATTGTTTTCTTAAAGTAATGTAATTATGGGAACAAAAATTAATATGATTTTGTTTCCTATATCTTAATGTGTGAAATTATAGTGATGTTTTTTTAATTACACTGTAATTTTATGTGTAATATTAGCATATAGCATTTAAAGAAAAGTAAAACTAAGTTATTAAAACTTATTCATAAATCACTGGAATATGTGTTAAAATGTGTTGATGTAAAATAAATTCTGTGAATGTGAATTTACTGATATTTACCTGTTTCTAAAAGTCGTTTTGAAATACACTAAAAGTCGTTTTGAAATGCAAATCTAAAATATGTTGATGTTCTTTCAATGTGATGATGCATAATGTTTCTTGGTATTAATACTTTTTTGCATTATTTTTTCCTTTTTTAAAAAAATAAATCAGGGTGAGAGAAGTCCTGCTCGAGATTAAAGGAAAAAATTTTAGTTTAAATATACATTATAAAGTAATTAAAAAGTGTATGAGGGATATATATCCATCATCATGCTAATTTACATGTGAAATTCAGCACAACAGAGAAATACAAAATAGAAACCTTTTTTCCTTTCATCATTTTATTAGCAAAAAAAAAAAAAGCTTGGATGAAGTGTAAAAAAATGTTTCAAGAAATCGCACATTTCTTCCAACCACAAATAACACCGGAATAACCAGTTCCAACGCTCTATAATGATTACAACAATTTATTTTTTGTTTGGCAGCTACGTTCTTTTTTTGCAATAATCGTGAGAAAAGTTGTCAACAACAACCTATTTACAGTGCATCTATAAATTTTTGTCCACCTAATGTTAAGACGGAAATTTCCTTCATCATGTAAGAAAGGGTTAAATATATACAAAGTGAAAATTGTTTAACATGAATTTAAGGGATTGCAATATTTTTTTGTATTGAAAAAATTTCATATTGAAGGATATATATACATCAACAAAATTAAGTTTATTATAGTTTATTTTATCCACATAGATATGCGTATATTTAATAAAAATCTGTGAAACAAAGACATCTGCGAAAAATACTTGCACATTTTAAGTTAGTAAAAGGGCTTTCACTCAAGAGAACTCAAGACATCATTTACATGTTCATGATATTAAAAAGCCTTATGTTTGTGAAATGCGCAACAAGAATTTTTCTCAAAAACATAGTTTGAAAGCACGTTTAGGAAATCCTACCAAGGCAAGACATAATGTTTGTGAAGTGTGTAATAAGGAATTTTCTGTAGCTGGTATATAAGGACACATTTATGTACTTATTCATACAATGGAAAAGCCTTATGTTTGTGAAGTATGCAGCAAAGGATTTTCTCAAGCTAGTCATTTAAAAACACACATTTACTAATTCATACACAGGAAAAGCCTTATATTTGTGAAATGCGCAACAAGGGTTTTTCTCAAAATGATAGTTTCAAGAAACATTTATTGGTTCATATAAAGGAAAAGCCTTATGTTTGTGAAGTATGCAGCAAAGGATTTTCTCAAGCTAGTAATATAAAAAGACATTTACTTACTCATACACATGAAAAGCCTTGTGTTTGTGAAGTGTGCAACACAAGGAATTTTCTCAAGCTGGTAATTTAAGAACACACATTTACTTATTCATAAAAAGCAAAAGCCTTATATTTGCGAAGTATGCAACAAAGGATTTTCTCAAGCTAGTAATTTAAAAAGACATTTACATATTCATACACAGGAAAAGCCTTATGTTTGTGAAACATGCAACAAAGGTTTTTCTGAATTACGTTATTTGAAAGCACATATATATTTACTTGTTCATACCAGGAAAAAGCCTTATGTTTGTGAAATGTGCAACAAGGAATTTTCTCAAGCTGGTAATTTAAAATGACATTTGCTGATTCATACAAAGGAAAAGCCTTATGTTTGTGATGTGTGCAACAAGGGTTTTTCTGAAAATGGTAGTTTAAAAAGACATTTACAAAATCATACAAAGCAAAAAGCTTTATAAAATGTGCTATCAGGTGTTTTCCAAAACTGGTCACATTGAGCATATTTATATATTCATAGGAATTAAAAATATCATGTTTATGAAATACGCTGCATTGCTTTCTCTGGAGACATTTCTTAGACATCTTACTTTTAAAACCAATAAAAAATGTCCACTGTGAAATATTGTAGCATTTCTTTTGTTATACCTTTAATAATGACTTATGCTTTTGTAGCAAATGAAAAGCCTTACATATAGGTTTTTCAAAATGTCTTTTAGGTTTAGTTTTATATTATAGTATACTCACAGTTGTAAGAAAGTCATGTTTTTCTTTTTCGCGAACAACTATCATTGTTTTCTTAAAGTAATGTAATTATGGGAACAAAAATTAATATGATTTTGTTTCCTATATTTTAATGTGTGAAATTATAGTGATGTTTTTTTAATTACACTGTAATTTTATGTGATATTAGCATATAGCATTTAAAGAAAAGTAAAACTAAGTTATTAAAACTTATTCATAAATCACTGGAATATGTGTTAAAATGTGTTGATGTAAAATAAATTCTGTGAATGTGAATTTACTGATATTTACCTGTTTCTAAAAGTCGTTTTGAAATACACTAAAAGTCGTTTTGAAATGCAAATCTAAAATATGTTGATGTTCTTTCAATGTGATGATGCATAATGTTTCTTGGTATTAATACTTTTTTGCATTATTTTTTCCTTTTTTAAAAAAATAAATCAGGGTGAGAGATGTCCTGCTCTTGATTAAAGGAAAATTTTTAGTATAAATATATATTATAAAGTAATTAAAAAAGTATATGAGGGATATATGTATCCATCGTCATGCAAATTTACATGTGAAGTTCAGCACAACAGAGAAATACAAAATAAAAACCTTTTTTCCACTTGTCACTTTTATTAGCAAAAAAAAAATCTCAGATGAAGTATAAAAAAATGTTTCAAGGAATCGCACATTTCTTCCAACCTCAAATAACAATGGAATAACCAGTTCCAAAGCTCTATAATGATTACGACAATTTATTTTTTGTTTGGCAGCTACGTTCTTTTTTTGCAATAATCGTGAGAAAAGTTGTCAACAACAACCTATTTACAGTGCATCTATAAATTTTTGTCCACCTAATGTTTAGACGGAAATTTCCTTCATCATGCAAGAAAGGGTTAAATATATATAAGCAGTGAAAATTGTTTAACATGAATTTAAGGGATTGAAATATTTTTTTGTATTGGAAAAAATTTCATATTGAAGGATATATATACATCAACAAAATTAAGTTTATTATAGTTTATTTATCCACATATAGATATGCGTATATTTAATAAAAATCTATGAAACAAAGACATTCACAAAAACTTGTGGAAACTTAATACAAAAGTTTGAAAAGCAAAGCATTTGAATGTCTTGAAAGTAATGTTATTTATTATTTTTTTTTTTTGCATTGCTCTTTTTTAGCATCAAATTGTTCGATCTAGTCCATTTTGTTATACATTTCACCATTGAAAAACGGTGTCTAAATTATTTAGCATTGTACTATAAATAAAGTAAACGAAGTTGAAGGGACGGAACTTAAAACTTTAAAACTAAATTCTCTGTAAGGTACGGGTCTGTATCAAGGGCCCTGGTGCACACCCGCGTCTTACGGAGGGGGGAAATGCAATAATTCCCTCTAGCATTCTTTTAATTAACTTTTTAACAATATTGAAATAATCTTTTGATTATTTCGTTCAAAACTAACACCCTGATTTTAATCGTAATCGATGAATATTATTACATCAGAAATTCCCGTCCCGCACATTCTATCCAATCAGAGCTATGATTACGTAATCATCATGCACTTGCACTGTTGGTAAGGAATAAAAACAACTTGCTTAATGGCGTAGGAATTGAAAAGGACGTAAGTTGGCGTCGAAAATTGATTTTCAGCCAAATTGGCCAAACCCGGTCTTTATTGTTACGAAAATGCTGACGATTCACGCTTTTTAGCGTTTTTAATTGATATCTTTTCAAATAATCTTTATATATGTAATTCTTCTGTGCGTGTGTATGTAACTGAACTCCTCCTAAACGGCTGGACCGATTTTGATGAAAGTTTTTGTCTGTTCCAGTGGACTGGAGAATGGTTTAGATTTATAATTTGGCTTAGAAATGTTTATTTAATTAATTTTTTATTTACAAATTGTTGATCTTGGAATGTTTTACATTGGATCCGGCAGACTGCGCTACGATAGCAGTATCGAATATTCAAAAATCTTTTATTATAATTCAAGTTGGTCCCGACAGTTGGTGCTGTGATCATTTCAGAAAAATATTTTGTCACTTTGTGTTATTATTTTGTTGAAATAAATCGTGTGTTAATTAAATTATTACATTCAGATGTAATTAGTGTTTGAAGAGTTTTGAAGTGTGCATAAAAAACTATACATTCTCCAAATTTAGTATGCAATTGAAGTGAGTATTTTACATGATTTTCTATTAAATTTACACGTGCATTGACAACAATTATCCTAACCTACAAATGTATTTGTGTAGCTAATTCTTTGCACACATTATTGAACTTTTTTATTTAAAATTATTTCTTATCGGAAATAGTTTGTGTGTGTGTTTCACTTCTAAGCAACCCAGAAGTATAAAACTTGGCACATAATTATATTGTAATAACTTTTTAATACACAAATTTTACTCAAAACGGTCCAGATCGTTAAAGCTTATTCATAAAAATTTGGAATTTTTGAATTTAAGATGTGTGTACAGGACAACGTCTGTCGGGTCCTCTAGTTGTTAATATATTTTTGTAATAATTATGTTTAGCAGAAAGAAGTAATTGAGATGACTTAATAAACGAGTTTTACACTTTTTTCTTCAAGATACTGGGATGAATAATTTCATCAAAAAACTCTGCAAAAAAAAATTGCAAAATTTAAAGATGAACACTAAGAATTTTTTCCTAGAATATGCAATGAAATGTAGGAGTCTTCAAATAATATTTAAATGTCATTTTAAAAATTTAAAATGGCATCTATTTTCTTATGAATATTAAGAAATTAAGTAGATGTATCTGCTTTTTTTGATAATGAAATTCAAAATGTAGCTGATATTTCTAACTAAGTAGTAATAATCAAGAGAAAAAAAGGAATTCTGATTGGTAGAGACTTCTAACAACTTTCATAAATTGCTCTCATTTTTGCATCCTATCCACTAAATTCAATGGTACTTTAGTACCCAGACGTTCATATGATAGAATTGAATATGGTATGCTATATATGATATTTTACAATAAAAAAAATTACCAATAAAAATAATTTAAAAAAAAAACTTTTTTTTTTACTATTTATTTTTATTTTTAAGTTCTGAAATTAATCAAATGCTATTAATCATATTTTTATTGGCTATTGTCTATAAGCAAATCTACACTGGTGTGCAAAACTTAAGTAACAGGTGGGTTTATTGCCATAACTTCACGAAAAATCATCTGAGAGACATGAAATTCAGAAATGAGGAAGAGTATTATGTACGTAAAGGGTGACGAAAGCATCGGCACTGAAAAAGGAATACAATGTATACGGTATGGAATCAAACAAAAACAAGCTTTATTGAACACATAGTATCGTGACTCATAATGGTCTATCCAACAGGAAGAACAACAAGCAGATGTTCTTTAATATGGTATATGGCCTCCCCTCACTGCAATGGTTGCTTCGCACCGTCTCCGCATACTCAGAACCAGCTGGTGCAACATTTCTTGCGGTAGGAGTGCCCATTCTTCAATCAGCATCTGTTTGAGTTGTTGGGTGTTCTCCGGATGATGTAAGCGTGCTGCAATACATCTCCCCAAAACATCCCACACATGTTTGATGGGATTTAAATCTGAAGAGTACGCTGGCGAATCCATTCGAGTGATATCTTTACTTTCCAGCAGCTCCTCAACAGCAAGAGTCCGATGTGGCCGTGCATTGTCATCCATAAAAATAATGTCTGGGCCAATGACACCTCGGAACAGACGCACATGGGGAAGAAGTACCTCCTCACAATAGCGATCCCCGATTACAGACCCTCTATCGAAAATGTGGAGCTCAATTCGCCCGTTCAGCATAATGCCTCCCCAGACAAGAACTCCAGGACCACCGTAACGGTGTCTTTCCTTGATGTTACTGGGATAAAACCGGGTCCCGATCTGTCCAAATCAAAACGCGTTGAGAATCGCTTCTGGTACTCTGAACCGACTCTAAACCGTAAAGAGGACACGACTCCATTGACAGTTGTCCAGTTTTTGTGCTCTCTGCACCACTGTAAACTTTGGCGTCGGTGGTCAACTTTCAATGGGAGGCAGCGTTCAGGACGGCGGGCGAATAGGCCCCCTTTGTGAAGACATCTGGCCACTGTAAACCGCGACACTTGTCGCCCCGTTGCTGTAGAGAGTTGCTGAGCAATGAGCTTGCTGACTGCCGTCGGCCTCTTTTCGCCTGTAGGACAGTGTTTCTCAAACTGTGGGGCGCGCCCCCTGGGGGGCGCGATAATCCTACGAGGGGGGCGCAAGCATATCGAAAATAAAATATTTAAAAATAATTAATGTACAGGAATGAATTAAAACAAAATATATTCAGAGATAATAAAAAATGCACTTTTACTCTGATATAATTTATAGGCTCGCGCGCGCGATATTAAGTCAACAAAAATAAAAACTTCTTCAATACCTAATTAGCTATCTTTGATCCTATAACCAAATAAAAAAACTTTTATTTCATTTGCTGTAATCGCATGATGAGAGATTTTTTTACTACGCTTTCTGTTTAAACCTAACATATAATTCTTCCAGAGAAAAAACAGATCCCAGACGCAGAATAGAAAAAATTTAGGTACATAAAAAATTCATCACTGTAATTATTTCTGAAATACTGCACATTATAGCTGTAATCTTTTTAACCTTCTAAGTTATTGGTACAGTTAGTTATGACCCCTCTCTTATGTGTTTGTTTCTCATTTAGGGAAGTTGTAAGTAATGTATTTCTCTGTTACGCTTTTTTCCATGCAAAAGAGTTTTATGATATTTGGAAAACCATGGAGAGCACACTTTGAAGAATTACTTGGCCAAGACTTATTTTTACGAGTACTCTTTACATATAAAGCATAACGCGAATAACTTTTTGCACAATTTCATATAATCATAATGAATACACTTTTTACCCGGAAGTGGTCGCGCGGGACGCACAGATTACGAAATCGTTAATTCTGGCAAAACTGTTTAATTGTTACCAAAGAAAATTGAAAAGTCCTTGAAAGTAAGTATGAAAACTTTCTCTTAGTTAAATTATTCACTGGAATAACGATTTGTATCGTGTACAATAAAATAATTTAAAAAAAGGATTAGGGTGACTCAATAACCCCGCTCGACCGTATCCAGTGCGCGCCTGCTCCCGGGTTAAAACATGTTGAAGTCTTTTCGCTTTAAATATTAAAAATAATACAGTTATTCTTCATCGGAATTTTATATTATTGTTCATTATTTAACATCAAATATAAATGCTAATTCTGTGAGACTTAAAATTACCATTCGCTTAAAACTAATTATAATTTGAGCAACCATTTAAAAAAAATCATTTGACATTTTTGTAAACATTGTCGAGCATTTGGTTTGCACCCCTTACAATTCATCTATTATATCAATAATGTTATACTTTCTTATAAATGAACTCGGGCAAAGAGCGGGCATTTCAGCAGGTATACGTTTAATGTATCAGTGCTGCACAGAGTATTTTATAACTAATTAATTAATACTAAATTAAGAACAAGTTTAATAAGTATTAACGACTTCTATGGCCTTGTCTTGTAAAGCAAAGTTTTTATAAGGAATGCTTATGATTAGAAATTCACCCTCTGAGTTCTTTTTGTATATTTAGCAGATATCTATATTTTGTCTTCTAAGCAGCCACCTCATTTTGCAATGTGTTCAATTTAAAAATTATAGAAAGGAAAAATAACATAATAATTATCCTATTATTTTATTTATTTATTTATTGCTTAAAAGTAGTATACAAAATTTTAATACTTATGTTACTAATTTGTACGGTTTATAATTAAGATCGTCTATTGTAGCTTTAGTGTCAAAGTGCATTATTATTGCATTCAGTACATGATTAATGTATAAGGGGGGCGCGATAAAAATTGTGATCGAAAAGGGGGGCGCCAGTATTGAAAGTTTGAGAAGCACTGCTGTAGGATGATATATCGGTCATCCCCTGCATTTGTCGTCCTCGGGCGGCCACCACCAATCTTTCTAGCAGCTGTACCTGAAGTTTGGAACGCTTTCCAAGCGCGCGAAACGACACTTTTGTTGATTCCGAACTCTGCAGCTACACTGGTGACGGTACGCCCCTCCTCCCGCTTTCCGATCATTCTTCCACGTGTAAAGTCGTCCAGGTGATTTCTTCTAGCCATATTTCACGAACTGAATCACTGGCACTTGCAGCGAATATGTTGAATTGCGTCTCCATCCTTCATTTTATTCTACTGTTGAACAGCACGCGCCGACATCACGCGTTTTGCATGCGCTCACGTCGCTTCTGACGTTTCGTTCCTGATATTTGCATACGCATGACGTTTCTACTGACTTACGTGTTCACTGTACTGATCTCCAGACCTCCTTTTCTGCAATTTCATGGTTATCTGCTTAATTTTTACATTGTTGCTTAAGTTTTGCACACCAGTGTATATTTAATGCTATCATTTTCAAGAATTGGCTATAATCATGAAAAGATCTAAATTATATTGGTTAAAACATTCATTTTTGTTTTGCGAGGAGAAAAATAACACACATTAAAATACATCAACACAAAGATAAACATATTCTTTTTTTCAACATTTTCACATTCTAAAATTTCGCAGTTGATATATTTTTTTTTACTTAATGGGGCTGCGCTTTGGTATTTTCAACATTTCCAGACCTAGTACATTCCCCAGGAGCTGGTATCACTTTATAGCGCGGCACTATTTAAGCAATTCCAATTACCGGAAGTAATTTTGAAGCCCAGTTTCCTCCCCAGAGGGAAGCACCTGAGCTCTGATGATGTGAATCAGCACTAGGATTTTAATTTTGCCGATAGCACCTAAGTCAAACAGACATTCTGGAGATCTTTTACATGACGTATAATCATACGACATGGCCGCTGTCGAAAGCAGTTGATATAATATTCAACCTTTAGTAATAATAAAATTTTCTTAAAATAATTTTCTGTATTTTTGTGAGATTTACAAGTTTTTAAATGTTTATTAACTTTTATTAGAAAACATTGAATTAAGAAACACATAAATTTGTACACCTCATCATTATCTGAATGCAAATTCTATTTTAATTTTTACATGAATATTTAAACTATGTAAATTATAGTTTTGGGTATAATTGTAGTTGTATATGGCTCAAATGTTGAAAAAACCCCGTAAAATCCGGCGTGTAACGCGCACTTTTAACAAAAAATAAGATCGAAATTTACGGGTGCGCGTTATACGTCGGGTATGAAAATGAGAGCTTTAAAAATGTGTATTAAAAAAATTTAGACTTATATCTATCTATCGAAATACTGTTTATTTTAAAGAAATAACATACCTTATGAACTTTCATTGTTGGATAACATGAAAAGGTCGGCATATTCGTCTTCCGTTATATCTTCAGGCACATCATCGAAATCTGTATCATTTTCACCATCACTGTTACTCTCCTCCATAAATAAATAATCATCTTCTGCTCCATCTAGACCAGGGGTGGCGAACCTTTATGATTCCACGAGTCATTTTTTCTAAAGAAATGTTTCATGAGGTATAGACGTGCCGTCAAATAATTTTGACTTGTGGCTATTGAGAAAATAATGAAACTAAGTACTAATAACTCAAACTCTATTTCGAAAAAATATGCATTCTGCACCTTATAGTAGTAAATATTTTAGTTATACGTATAATTCAAAGTAAAGTAACATAAGTTTGATTTCAGCTGCTGATGATTAGATACAAAATAACTTACATAAGGATTTAAAGACGTTACTTTTAGCAAAAATGCATGCTGAATTGGAGTCATCTGTCAAGCAGTTTCTAAGCGAGTTTTTAAAATGCTATTCATCTCTGAAAATAATGACTCGCTGGCGTGGGTAGATGAAAATATGGTTAAAATAGACGCGTCCCAGCTTTTTCAAACAGCTAAATGAGTCTGGAATTGAATTATATGTTTCCGCGAAATTTCATTATTAGCATTTTTACCTACATTGCGTGCCAAACTTTCTGTTCCATTTACAATTCAAACTTTCTACTTTTTTAAACAAATTTTTGAATTCATTTTAAATTAGACTGGAAATTAATCGGTTGCATTTCAAACTTTTCAGTTTCCAACCAATCTAATTGGGATAAGTTCAGTTTATTAAATGAAATAAATATCATCAGGGAACATAAAAAAAACTTGAACGCTTCCGATAATTCTTTGAACTGAGAATATCTCGCAGAAAACTGCGACCGATTACCCGCGTTTGTTCGTAATACTTCATACTGAACTTCATTATTTTGAATTAAAACGTAAACCTTTTTGATCGAAGGCGTGCCCAAAATATGTCACGTGCCATCAATGGCACGCGTGCCAGTGGTTCGCCATCCCTGATCTAGACTGTTAGATATACTACATTTTTAAATGACCTTTGATTTAAGTCAGGTTAATTTCATTCCGTGCTTTTATTATCCACTCGCACAATATTTCCAGATTAGCATGAGGCGTTTGGCCTCCTTTCGTAAATGATTTTTCTCCTTCTAGCATCCATGTATTCCACTGTCGTTTTAAATTTTGTTTGAAAGGTTTATTGATGCACACATCTAATGGCTGAACTAATGACTTTAATCCGCCAGGAATAACTGCTATATATCTGTATTGCACTCAGTTAGCAATTTTTTCGTATTATCTGTTAGATGGGGTCTGAACATATCCCAAACTAACAGACTTTGTAGATTCCGTATGACCCCTGGATGCCTTTGCCAAATATTTTTATCCACAATTTCACACCATTTTCATCCATCCACCCTTTATCGTGTACATGAATAAAAATACTTTTCATGAAATTGGATTTTGGCACTGTTTTTCTTTTAAAAATAACCATAGGTTTTAATTTTGTGTCGTCCGCTAAGCAGGAGAGCACTACTGTAAAATGAGATTTTTCGTGTCCTGTTGTTTTCTTGTGAATCGTTTTTGTTCCTTTCATATCTATAGTTTTATTTCCTATCATGCCAAACGTTACTGGAGTTTCATCCATGTTTCCAATATGTGACAGTAAATATTTCGTTTGCTTTCAAAACCCAATGACATACATCTGGAATTTTTTGTCCACCTCTTTAGGAAGCAATTGTGAAACTTTTGTTTTTTCTCGCAGAACTAAATTATTGCGTGCCATAAATCGGCTACACCAACTGAAAGTTGCTTTAAAATTTTTATTTTCATTTGCATTCTTTTTTTTTTTTGACCATCTTAAGGCGAATAAACGTACATTGTTTCTTGTAAAATTAATCCATTCAGGCGATTTTCTAGAACCCAGTTCGCAACATTTTCTTCTAGAATAAGCCATTTCGTTACTCCTTTACGTAAAGCACATTTCTTCTTTGGCATGTTAATTATTGTCATTTCATTTTTTTCCCACTCCCTTATGGAGCTTTCCCCAATATCAAACATCCTTGCTGCAGCACGATTTCCACACATTTTCTTTTGCAAATTGAATCACTTTGATCTTGATTGTGTTTGCTCTGTTTACCAGGACCCATTTTTACTGCTCGCTGTTTGAAGCGTATTCAATATTATCCATAGTATTCGTAGTATTGAATATACTGCAGACAGCGAGCGTAATAAGTCTCAGGCTTGTTCTAATTTATTTCAAAATTAATCATCCGTCTCGTACACCACACGAAAGGAGAAAAAGGAATCAATGTTTATAGAAAAGCGTGAGAAAAATTCAACCATGGCACCGATTTGGTCTCCCCCTCCCTTCTTGCGCTTAAGGATTGCATAATTCTAGAAGTATACTATTTTTTCAAAACAGAGTCAGGAATGATTCATCCAATAAATAATGACTTCAAAACATAAGAAAATTGCACATTTTAAGTTTGTTTCGTAAAAAAGGGGGTGCGCGTTATACGGCGAATATGCCTAAAAATTAAAAAATACAGCTTGAAAGTATAGGTGCGCGTTATACGCCGGATTTTACGGTAATTGAAATATAAAAGAAATCACTCATTTTCATTAAAAAGAATGTTTATCTCTTATATCTTGTTTAGAAAAAAAATACACATAAAATCTTACTGAGTACATAAAATCTTATATACAAAGGTGTATATAAAAGGGTTTTACTAAAGGCCGTATCACACGTATAAATTTCGAGCAATTTTTCGTCCAATTCGAGCAATTTTTACTCAGTTGCCATAGCAACCGCTTTAGAGCAATTTCTTGCTAGTGAGCTCAAGAAATTGCCCGGAATAAAAAATTGCTTGGAATTCCAGCCAATAGGAATCCTGTAAGCTCGAGCGGTATAAAAAAATAATGTATGGTTGGAGAAAAATCGGCGAGAAACATTTCAATGTGGTGAAAGTGCGCGGTTGACGTCAGAGCATGTCGTTTTGTTTACGGCAACCCTTCACCCTCAGTAGGAGGAAAAATTGCTTGAAATAAGTCTGCGTGTGATACGGCCTTTAGCTTTTAATGACTTAGAAGTGAGGTTACAAGATTGTTGCTTACACAACAACTGTACAGGGTGTTGCCAATCTAGAAAACAAAATTAAGTGATGCCAGATTACATAAGAATAATATTACATTTACCCCCCTTTAATTTTAATCTAGTTATTTCAGTCCCTGATGTAGTCCTTCAAGTATGCAGGAGGTTGCCTGTTACGAGATGTAGTACGCAACGCTACTGTGTTCATGTTCTGTTCAGTCGAGTCTTCTAAAGTAATGTCTGAGTTTATTGGCTGCAGATCTGGATAAGCTTGAACATTTTCCTCTGCACCCTTGTTGTCTTCAGATCTGGTAGTTTCCCCTCTTGGAGCCAAGTGTCTTATAGAGACAATTGTTTCCCTTCCATCACCAAGTTTTACATGCGCATAAGTCAGGATTAGCTTCAATTAATTCCACTTCTTGAACAATTGGCTCATATTTGTTAGCACGCATCTGATTTTTCATAAGAACTGGACCAGGCTTTGTAAGCCAAGTAGGTATGGAGCAGCCGTTATGGGATCTTCGAGGATGAGAAAACATTCGTTCATGAGGAGTGGCATTTGTTGCTGTACACAACAAGGAGCGAATCGAATGCAGAGCTGTTTGGATAACTCCTTCCCATTGTTCAGTTTTCATACTATTAGATTTTAAAGCAAGTTGTATAGTTTTCCAGATTATTCCATTATAAAGTTCAACCTGTCCATTTCCTGCTGGATTATAGGGAGTAGTACGACTTGTTGCAATTCCTTGAGAAGTTAAACATGATTTTAATTCATGAGACATGAAAGATGATCCTCTGTTAGAATGAATAAATGATGACATTTCAAACATAGAGAAAATGTTCTTCAAATGCAATATTACGGTTTTTGCAGAAATGTCACTACAAGGGATCGCGAATGGAAATCTATAGAAAATTCATCAACTATTGTTAAAATATAGTGATTTCTTGAGACACTAGGTAAAAGTCCTTTAAAGTCAAGATTCAACCTTTCAAATGGAGCAGTAGCTTTCACAAGTGTTCCAACATTTTAAACAAACCTTGGCTTTAATTCATTACATAGTAAACAGGAGTTTGTGACTTTCTTATATCCTCTAAAGAAAAAGGGAGATTTTTGCAACGAACCCAATGGTGCATTCGTGTTACTCCAGGATGACAAAGGGAGTTGTGAAGATTGCATAAGTCGACTCTGGGAGTTATAGCACCAGTTATACGTGATAATGTATCAGCAATCACGTTTTGCTTTCCTGGACGATAAATAATCTCAAATTTAAAACTAGCAAGTTCAAGTCTCCAACGGATTAACTTTTCATTTTTAATTTTACTACCATGTCGCTGATTGAATACAAATGCGACTGCTTGTTGATCAGTGAATACTTCAAAATGTTTTCCCATCAAGAAGTGTCTCCAATGACGAAGTGATTCCACAATGGCATATGCTTCTTTTTCTGGAGATGAATGTCTCAATTCAGATGCATGTAGGGTTCTTGAGAAAAAGGCAACAGGACGCCCAGCTTGGCTCAAGGTAGCTCTAATCGCAAAATCAGATGTTTTCCACTCTAAATGGTATGTCATTTTCAATTGTTGCCAAGGCAGCATTTGCCACATCATCTTTCAGTGAATTAAAAGTCAATACAGCATCTCTAGAAAGAGGAAACTGTTTCTTTCCTAGCAGAGGACGTATTTTCTTAGAAAACCCTGGGATCCATCGGCAATAATGGGCAAACATTCCTAAAGCACGTTGCAATGCAGATGAGTCTTTTGGAACAGTCATATCTCGCAAAGGGTTTAGTCGTTCAGGATCCAGTTTAATTATACCATCCTGAATAATGTAGCCTAGCAAATGGACAGAATTACTTGAGTAGGTACACTTATCTTCATTTAGAGTCAAATTATACTTCTTTGCCACAGTCATGAACTTCTCTAAGTTGTCATCATGTTCTTTCTGATCTTTTCCGCACACAGTAACATCATCAATGAATGGATATGTAAGGGTGAGTCCTTCATCCTCAATAATTTTGTCAATGACTCTTTGAAAACAAGCTACTCCATTAGTAACCCCAAAAGGAACACGCAAAAACTGGTAGAGCTTTCCACAAGCTTCAAAAGCTGTATAATGTCTCTCGCTATCCTGGATAGGAATTTGATGGTAGGCGCTTTGGAGATCAATTTTGCTAAAAACTTCATTTTTTGAAATTTTCAAAATTACCTCTTCTATTTTAGGCAAAGGGTAGAAATCCATCAAAGTGTATTTATTAATTGTTTGAGAGTAGTCAACCACCATTCTGCGCTTATGATTTTCTCCTCTAATGACAAAGGCTTGAGCCCTCCATGGTGAGTTACTTGGTTCGATGACTCCTTCCTGGAGAAGTTTCTGAACTTCCAATGCCATAAAATTATTGTCTTCAACAGTCTGACGTCTCGACTTTGTAACCAAAGGTCTACAGTCTGGATTCAAGTAAGAAAATAACGAAACAGGAGGTACTTGTGCTACAGCCAAAGAACAAATTGTTAGTGGAGGTCTATTACCATCAAATCCAATTTCTACTGATGAATGTCTGTTTAGAATATCATGGCCAATCAAAACATCACTACAAAGATCTTTCATAACTAAAAGTTCCACATTCTGATAAGTGAAGTTTTCAATTTTCAAATTAACTTTACAAACACCCTCTGTTTCAGTCACCATAGAGGAGTTTGCCATGGATATTTTTCCTAAATATGGTTCAACTTTCAATTTACATTTCGCCACATGTTTTCGTTAGGAAAACTAAGAGAGCTTCCTCTATCGATTAATGCACTGAGCTGAATATTATTAACCGATGCCTTAATTATTGATTTCTGGAGACAGTGAGTAGATCCCGAAATAGCTACCAGTGTGTTTGAAGAAGCCACCACATTTCAAGAGTTTCTCCCAGGTCTAGATTTGCACACTCGCTGGTAATGTCCCTTTTTTCCACAGTTTCTGCAAGTAACATTTCTAGCTGGACAAAGGGTTCGTGAGTGTAAGTCATTTCCACAAAAGAAGCATTTTTGAGACCTTGAGGAGAAGGAGGAAGCCGCTGATGTTGCAACGGTTTCTTCTGAAAAATCTTCTGTTTTCATAGCTGCAGATTGTACAGGGAATGAACTTCCTATATAAGAAGCTGCATGTACTTCAGCTGATTCAAGTGTTCTAGCTTGATCAAGAGTCATCGATGTATTTTCGAGGAGTCGTTGACGAATACGAGGACATTTTAATCCTCGTATGAAAGCATCTCTAATATACTCTTTTCGGTACTCTTCAGCCTTCACATCAGTAAAGTCACAGTCTTTGCTCAATTGATTTAAAATTTGTAAATATTCACTGACCGTTTCTTCAGTTTGTTGATTTCGCGTTGACAAGCAATGTCTAGCGAATATAACGTTGCGTTTCTTTATAAAAAGAGAATCAAGTATCGCAATAGCTTGAGCATAAGTTGTGCAATCATTAATGAACTAATAAACATTTGAGGTTACGTAATTACATAGCAAAGGAAGTTTATTTTCTTCTGTAATGGTTTTTATGCCTCCTAAAAATTTTTCAAAAGTTTTTTTTCCAATGGCGCCATTTTGTTTCCGAATTAGAACACGTGGGATCCATATCAAATGTTTCAGGTTTCAGCAATTGTTCCATTGTCAAATTTGAAAACAGAAACTATTCGAGAAGATTTCTAAGTCATTAAAATTGTACTATAAATAAAGTAAACGAAGTTGAATGGACGGAACTTAGCTTTTAATGTGACTTAGAAGTGAGATTACATGATTGTTGTTTACACAATGACTGTACAGGGTGTTGCCAATCTAGAAAACAAAATTAAGTGATGCCAGATTACATAAGAATAATATTACAAGCATATTTTTCATGACCTTCCTCATTTCGAATAATGTGGGAACAGGATCTTCATCATTCATATCATTTTCATCGTCAGAATCTGCATGAATGATATTTTTTGAGCTTCGATCAGACACAAAAATGTCTTTATCTGCCATAATTGGGGCTACGCACACATTATCATCTTCTACTTTAATGTAGTCTTCTGATGATCCAATAGGAAAGTCTAATTTGGCTGGTGGTTTCTTTATTTTATTCATTCTTAGAAGGGAAATTTTTTCGTGTTATTCGATTTTCTTTTCGTATTAATAGAGAAAAATGCATCAAAATACATTTGTCAGGACCGTTGTATTTGTCTTAAGTTTTTTCACGTTAAAACGCATTTCACTGTATATATATTCAGCAATTGAATAGATCTTACATTACAATGTTTTCTTTTTCACTTAAGTTTTCTTATGAAGTGTTGTGTGTGAATTAAAATGTATGTTTTTTTCGGGCTACTTTGATACTTAAATGGGACGGAAATTTTTTAAAGGTTTAAAACAAATACTTTTTTGCTACATTCTAATCTATTTGAAAAAAAAAAAAAAAGAAATTAAACATTAAAGCTTGCATCAAAACATGAAATTTCTTTCCTTGAGTTTAATAGGTGAAATCAAGTAATACTGATAATTAAATGTCAATTGTGGTTAAATTATTCTTTCTTAAACCGACAAAAAAAATTCTTTAATTATTTTTAATGAGCAATATTGTAGGAAAATAGTGTTTACTGAATAAGGAACTAGATGTGTCATTTATCTACAAGATTTGTTTAGGATTTTTCGGGGCTGTTAGTAGCAAGAGGGCACTGCACACGTTCGATCAAAATAAGGGATGGCCATATATATATATCAATCAAGCAAAATTTTTAACGAATTTCTCAAAATAAAACTTAAATCTAATAAATATGTTGAATTTTAAATAGTAATTGAAAAATAAAAAATCCCCAATTTTTTCCAATAGCATAGCATTGTTTCAAAATTGTATAATGGAGCATGTAATTCTAGATCGATGAATAACAAAGGCGTCTCAAGTCACAAAAATATCTAATACTACCCAAGACAGGGATGGCGAACCATTGGCACGCGACACAATACTTTGGGGACGCAAGCGATCAAAATGGTTTGCATTTTATTTTAAAATAACAAAGTTCACTTTGAAGTGTTAAGAACAAGCGCGAGTGATCGGTCTATGTGCGGCGGGGTGCACACTCGTTTGTTATTGTCTTGCCTTTTTACGTCGTAGACAACAATTGCTTTTGATGCAAAGCTTGTTTTTGTATAGCATAATCAATTTCATTGACACAATTATACTTAAAAGTTTATCTGCGTTATATTTACGATTTTGTAACTGTTATTTAACATGGCTAGTTCAGCAAAAAACAAAAAGTGAAAGACAGTAAGTGAATTCAAATTTGGTTGATCAAGAAACATGGCATTACTAGTAAATGTGACAAAGCGGTGTGTGTTTTATATTCTGGAATAGTGGTATGCAGAACATCGTCTGTAAAAAGGCATTTTGAAACAAATCGCAAATCCTCTTGTCAAAAAAGTGAACCACGGCAAAAATAATTAATTGCTTAAAAACCGACTGGCAGATGACTCCAATTCAGCATGCATAACAATCAAGTAACGAGGATGATATCCGACCTGGAACCCAGTCGATTATGTTATGACAGCAATGAAAGTACTTTAAGCCTTTAGAAAGTTAACGTGTATTAGAGCCCTGCTAGATGATGGAATCCTCAATTGTGATCACTCGGCTACCACAGCTGTAAAAACATGTGGAACCTACAATGTGATACTGTTTAACAAGTGACATTCATTTATGATTTTGAGATATAGTATTAAGTTAACGCCACATTCCTGCCATTTATCACATTTACCTGTCCTTATTAATCGATTATCATAATTTGCAGCATACATAAGAACAATTAGATCAAAGATGAACATTATCATATAATTTTAATCCTTGAAAAATGCTTGGTGTAAAAATCTAAACTTAATCTTAAGATTCAATAATTATTATGAAATCTAATGCATCAAAACAGAATGAATTATCGAGGCAATAAAAAAATGACGTTTATCAATGTTTTTATTCTTTTAAGAAAGAAAGTATACAAAAATTCTTAACAGAGTGTTATATAAATAACTAATTAATTCTCATAGAAGCAATTATAAATTGATTAACCACAATATAGCGTAGTTGAATATTTACATGTCTATTGGTACACAGATGTCAATAATTATAAGATTTTTTAAACTCACATATATTTAATGTAATTTTATTATTTGTTAAAGAATTATGTATGTGTCTTAAAGCAATTATTTTCCATTATAAAAAGATAAAGAGCTTCAGAGTACTATATGATTATAAAATAGCCCATTATCGATTTGAGATTTTAAATTATGACATAGAGAGACAGGCAAATTTTTGCATTGTATTCATTGTATATGTATCTAAATGATCAAATAATTATATTATTATTTGTTTTTCAAAATTAATTAATTTAAGAGTTAACACGATAATTTGAGTTTGTATGAACGAAATTACTGCATTTAACAGAATAAAAATAAATCTATAACATTTTAAAACATTTGCTGAAAATCAAAATATAAATCAATTTTACCTTGATAAATTAATTTAAATTTGCTTTAGGTTATTATACCTTTGTGTGTGACTGAAATGAAATAAGTGTTTCCTTTTCTGTGCAATAGTTTACATTGGAATTAGTGTTTTATATAATAATCAATGTTTTATACTATTTCATTCAATATGCCTTTAATAATACTGAAAAAGAAATCTTGTTGGAATGTGGTTTAAATTCGTAGGAAATGTCTCATTTAAAAGGAAAAGAAATTTTTTGAACTGAAATCAGTAGTAATTATCACACGCGATTTCCAAACACAAGTTTCTCTAAGAAAAGGAAAATGGGGACTTTCAAACTTAGAAAGTTCTACAGTATTGGATGATTTTTTTTATAAAAAAATTATCCAATCCAAAATATCTGAAAAAATAAATGTAATCAGAACGTAGTCTAACAGATAGTTACATTTAAATTAAAATAATATGTTCGTTCTCTTTTTGTTCGCCTATTTATTCGTGAGTCACGCCTTTTATGTACAACTAGCTGGTATACCCGTTCTTAGCACGGGTGAATTGAAAATTTAAGCAATACAGACTGAAGGATAAAGAAGTCTTTAATGAGTTAATTTTACGTGAATTATAAATTAAACAAAAAAACAACTTTTTGCATATTTCAGCTGAACAAAAAACCATGTTTGCTAAATTTTAAGTCTGTAGATATAATAGCTGATAAAAAAAGTTTTTTTTTTTTTTTTTACTTATAACGCCGCATAACTCTCTTATGGATCGATTTTTGAAAACACCTTTCTTCTGCTCAGTAAAATTAACACATTGTTACAAATTTTGTGCAATAAAAGCATTAAAATAATGTAAATAATTTGTATCTGCATGTGTAATACGTTAATATTACTTTCTGATGCATTTATTTTATGTTAAATGGCTTTTACCCGTGACTTAGTCCGCGTGGAATTTAACAAAAAAGTGTTTATTCAATTCGCACAGTTTACGAAAACTTAATAATTATATATTCCTCGTAAAGAAATACCTATGCTATAAGTATAATGTCATTCTACTTTGTGAATCAATATTTCTTTTTTGTTTTACTTTTTTTTCTTTGTTTTTTACTGAGCAAAGTGTGAGAGGGACGCATGACCTTTGATACTGTCGATGGGGTGAGGACTGTAAAATCATTAGGATCAAAGGATATGGACGCGAAATGTCGCAAGTAGCTGCAACCAAATCAGACAAAAAGGTTTAATATAACTGCTAGAAGTCGTTGAAACAGAAGACTCGCAAAATAAAATAATCCCTGTTGAATAAAAATAATCCATATTGAATAAAAATAATCCCTATTTGAATCGTATATTGTTCATTGGTTTTAATTTTATTTCCGCGGAACCCTAATTTATTTTTTTAAATAAAAGTAGCCTAAGTTACTCCATATAAAATCTGCCAGTGAAAGTTCCATCAAAATTGGTGCAGCTGTTTCAAAGATTAGCCGGAACAAATAGAGACAGAAAGGTAAAAATTTTAAAAATTGATTTTTTTCATATAAGTACCGTATGTACTTTTAAATGCATTTAGTAAACAGAGCTGTTAATTTCAAATTACATACAAAGACTTCATTTTTATTTATATGTATAGATATTGCGCAGGTTAAATGAAGTTATTTACAGTTTTGAATAAACTTACTTGTTGTTGTTGTTGTGGCTAATGCCACCTGTCTGACGTAGTCAGAACGAGGCCCACGAAATTCATCGTGGCATGGGCAAGAGGTACGCCTGTCGTTGGCCTTGAGCACCATACAGGTGACAGTGCGATTTAAGCTCAGAGAAACTTCCCCGAAGGGACGATAGATGGTGACACGACCTCTATCTCCACCTCCACAATTTCTGCAAGTGAACTGAAGGGGAGGGAAATATTCTCCAGTTCCTGCGCTAGTGAATAAGCCCACAAGACTACGGACCCACTGATTTAACGAGCACGTACTCCGTGTGCACTCGGAGGGTATTTGGTGACATCGAGCATCGAACCCAGGCCTTCCGGTCTGGAGTCCGATACTCTAACCATTAGGCTACCCACGGCCCAAACTTACTTAAATTAAGGGTGTAAGTGCACTTTTTCACCTAAAACGTAATTAAAAATATTTATTTTAGAAACAACTATCTACGTACTTAACTAAATAAAACAACCTGTTATCTTTACGATCGCCCCCCCCCCCACCGCACACTCAAACTTGTACAATCACTCTTGCAAGACCAACATTTATTGTGACTGCTTTGTGCAGTGTTTGGCAATGAAATAAACATTAGAGGTATGAAATTGGCGCATCTCTATTTAAATGCAGAGCCTTGTGAGAAGTCAAATGACGTAAAACCCAAAAACTTCCTGATTTAAGTTTAAATGCTGTCTTAGTTATAGAAAAATTGATGTTGCTCAGTATTTTTGAGAGAGAATGAAATCATTGGAATGATGCAATAATTCAAAACAGGTCTTCGTAACAGTAGGGTGAAACGAATCTGCAAACAGGAGGGGGGAAAGGGACTCGTGATCTTTGACACTGCCGATGGGGTGAGGACTGGGTAGGGTGAAATGAAGCCGCAAGCAAGGGATAAGTGAAGACTGTTAAAATCATTAGAATCGGACCTGAACGGGAAATACCGCGAGTCTCAGTAACCTTATCAAACAAAAAAGTTTGATATAACTGCTAGAAACGTTGAGACAGAAGGCTCGCAAAATAAAACAATCCCTATTGAATAAAAATAATCCCTATTGAATAAAAATAATCCCTATTGAATAAAAATAATCCCTATTGAATAAAAATAATCCCTATTGAAGAAAAGAATCCCTATTAGATACGGATATTGCTCACCATTTCATTTGTTTTAATTTTATTTTCACGAAACCCTAATTTCTTTTTCTATAATAAAAGTAGCCTGAGTTATTCCTTACAACATTAGCTATCTTCCAGTGAAAGTTTCGTCAAAATTGGTCCAGCCGTTTCAGAGATTAGCCGGAACAAACAGACTGACAAATAGACAGACAAAAATTTTAAAAATTGATTTTTTCATATAAGTACCGTATATAGTTTTAAATGCATTTAGTAAAAAGCTGTTAATTTCAAATTACAAACAGACACTTAATTTTTATTTATATTTATAGATAGTACAAAGAAAGAAAAGCGTTCGAGGGCGCTCTAAGGCTATTGAACGTTTGAAAATCTGAATACAGAATAAGATGGTTCTTGTAAATTAATATGGAAAACAAGTCGTAAAATATTTTATATCAACAAAAAATGCTTCTCCCCGTTGATTATTGTTGATTCTTCAGTTTTTGGTTATTGTTGATTATCATATGCCTATTTGGTGTAAGAAAACCTAGAAATGCACTTCTGCCTTCTTGTAAATCTTCTAAGGTTACTTTCAAGTACCCGGAAAACTATTCTTCCTCTTACTGCCGTAATAAATCTTTGGAAAGGGCATTTCCTTTCTGTTAAATTGTCTTCCACTTACTGCCGTAATAAATCTTTGGAAAGGGCATTTCCTTTTCTGTTAAATTGTCGGACATAGGATAAATAAAAACTATGCCGACAAAGCCCTCTAAAAAGGCCCTCTTCTACTTACCCGGTCACTTTAGGGGACTGTTCAAACGAAGAGGAGGAGGGGGTTAAATTTGAAGGTAACGTCTTTCTTCGTTTTGAAAAAAGTAAAGAAAAATCGTTGTCACAGTCATCTGCAACTCGATTGAGGAGTCAGTGCGTTGAGAAGGAAATGTTTTTGTAATTATTTTGAATGTTGATCGAAAGAGTTGTCTTCGTAGGAATGTTTTGGCTCTCACAAAATCAGTTCATCATCGCACAAAAATCAGAGCAGTAATCTTAGAATTTAGGTATTATGCAATTCTTTTGAAATTTTAAATAAAAAGTAAGGATTATCCAAAGGCTAAGAATATAACTTTTTTTGTACAAAAGTCGAAAAAATTAAGAAGCCCAGTATGTTGTCATTACTCGCAAAAGAAAAATTCATTACAAAGAATAATAATATAATCCTTTTATGTAAACAAGTTTACCGGGCTACATGAAGCTCCTTGGCAAATTAAAAATGTTTGTAGTCATAATATTTTGTCTTTGATACCAGCTTATTGTTCGTACTTTACTATCAAGTAATTTAAAATTCAAAAGCATTTCCTCTTTTTTACAAATGAAAACAATTTATTACTGTTGAAAAAAAATAAATCTTAAATTTCTTATGTGTATTTAAAGAATTTATTTTTAGGAACACGTAGGTAAATTGATAAATTATTAATATTTCGTTTACGAGTTCCATTAGGAACAAAGTAATAAGAAGGACCTCGTAATTTAAATGACGATCAAGTAACGAGAACGGTAGCCGAGCTAGAGCCCCCACTTCTAATTTCCACACCATGACAACGTAAGGATTTTGACTTAGGGCGTATCAACTCTGTTACATGATGGAACCCCTAATCGTGATTATTTTTCAATAAAAAAACATGGAGGGACTACAATGTGGCACTATTTAACATGTGCCAACATTTATAGCCTTAGAATATTCACATTTTATAACATAATGCGAAACACCTACCTGCTGTTCATCTCATTTATTTGCCACAGTAAATGTTTTATCATACTTTTCAGTATATATAGGAAGAATTAGGTCAGAGGAAAATATAATTTTAATTTTTGAAAAGTACTTGTAAATAAAATTTAGACTTATTCTATGGATTCGTTAAGTATTATGAACTCTAATGTATCAAAACAGAATGAATTAAGAGTACCATGTATTCTGCAAATATATTCTAAAAGTGAAAAACATTATAAAATCATTAACAGTGTAGTTTCCTAAGAATCATAGTTGATTTTTGACGATGTCCATTGGAATATATATGTTGCAAATACGTACAACAACTTTTAAACAAAACACATATTTCATGTAATTTTCTTCTTGATTGAAAAAAGCCGTATGCAAGTGTCTCAAAGTAGATATTTTCATTTAAAAAAAGATCGAGCTTCAAAGTTTTAAACTATTTTAGAATAATTCTTTAACGATATAAGAACATCTAAATTTTACATTATGACATAAAGCAAGCACACATTCTCCATTTTCTTTTCTTTTATATTATTGATTATACATTATTATAATTAATTAAAAATTACATTAAATTTGACACCTGCGTAAATTAAGTTTGTGTAACAATTTCCTGCACTTAACAGAATGAAAAATGAATTTATAATAATTTACATATTTTAATGCATTTACTGAAAATCAAAATATAAATAAGTTTTACTTAACAAAATTTAAAAATATTTCCAATTTCAGGCCGAGGCTACCAAGACTTACATTAATAAAATTTGGTATGTACCAGGTGTATGCAAATTAAATGAGACGATTGTTTTTTTAAAAAAAAAACACAATAAATTTGCGAAAACTGTTAATATTTCTTTATCCGAAATAATACCCATCGGTAGCTTCACATTTTCCCCATCGTTCGAGCAATTTGTGAATACCACGCCAAAAAAAATGATCGGTCTTTTTTAGGCCAGCCAGTCATCAAGCCAAGATTTGACGTTTTCGTAAGAAGTGAAGCGCTGGTCAGCCAATACGTGTCTCAATGATGCAAGTAGGTGGTAATCGGAAGGAGCCAAGTCTAGCGAATAATCCCCATGCGCTAAGGGCTCCAAACCGAGCGCCTTAACGATGTCCTTGGTCGGTTTAGCATGGTGGCTAGGTGCGTTGTCATCAAGGAAAATCACTTTGTGCTATCGTTTCTTGTATTTCTCGCGTTTTTCGAGTATAGCATCGTTCAAATTAAAAATTGTTGCTTGTAACGATCAGTATTAACGGTTTCGCCGGGTTTGAGAAGATCATAATAGATTGGTTCCTCCTGATCCCAGAAAATACACAGCATTGTCTTGCGGCCGGAGCGATTCGGCCTTGCGGTCGATTTGGACGGCTGTCCGGGGTCAACATATGATCGATTACGCTTGGGATTCTCAAAATAAATCCATTTTCATCGCCAGTCGCAATACGATGGAGATATGACTTTTATGTAATGACTATGGTTTTTTATGTAAATTTCAAGGATGCCTATCATCTGAGTATGAAGGGTTAAATAATGAAGATTTTTTTTAGCTTTACAGCATCCCCTCCAAAAAGAAATGTTGAAAAAGTTCAGAGGAGAAATCGTTTGTGTTGATTCTACACATGGAACCAACAGTTACAATTTTAAATTAATAACTGTGCTAGTGGTGGATGATTTTGGTGAAGGTTGTCCTGTAGCTTGGTGCATATCAAACCGGGAAGACTTTACAACCTTAAGAAAAATTTTTCTATTAATTATATATATATATATAAATAACACAGATACCAGCATCACCTCCAATTTCTTTATGAACGATGATGCACCTGCTTTCTATAATGTGATGGGAGGCCGCCGGTCTCCGAGATACAATTGCAGTTTTTATATTCGCCCTGTTTACAGGAAACGGGCTTCTAAGGAATTTGGGGTGTGCCTCAGGTCAACGGACTCTATGGCGGGCAAATCTGTATCCTTGCGCAGCTTGTTGGCCAATCAGAGTGGTAGAATTTACTACCAGAATTTCGTGGCGGATGTTTTTCTGAGTGGTGCGGTCGACCTTTAAAAGGGTTGGCGCGCGAATTCTCGGGGCCTCCCTACTGTGACAAAAAAATTGAAGAAGTCGAAAATTTAGTAAATCACTTTTTTTGACAACTTCGCTACAAGCACCCCTCCTCTCACTTCCCCTTCTGAGGTTAGAGGGATTATTAAAAAACTGCAGGACCAGATCAAATTCCCAACATAGCTCTTAAATATTTAACGCTTAATGCGATTACTCATTTAACTAAAATATACAATCAATGCCTCATTAAAAATCACTTTCCTACACAGTGGAAGCAAGCAAACGTCATCATGCTGGCCAAGCCTAATCAAGATAGAACATTTCCACAGGGCTACAGACCAATTAGCTTAATTAACGCCACTGCTAAGATTTTCGAAAGAATAATCCTAACTAGAATCAAATCTCTCTGCAAAGCCATAGATTGTATTCCCCCGGAGCAATGCGGCTTCGGGAGGGCCATTCAACGCTGCACCAACTGATACGTGTTACAAACATAATTAATGAGGGTTTTGCCCATAAATTTTATACTGTAGGAGTCTTTTTAGATGTTAAAAGGGCATTCGATAAAATGTGGCACGATGGCCTCACGTACGTTAATTAAATTACAATTCCCTGACTATTTAATTAAAATCGTTCATAATTTTTTACACAATAGAACTTTTAGAGTTCGTGTAAGCAATACATACTCTAACACAGGACCTTGCCTCTCTGGCGTCCCGCCGAGATCTGTCCTTTCACCGTATTTGTACAACATATACACGAACGACTTCCCACAACACTCCACCGTCAGTACTTGCCTCTTTGCGGATGATTCCGCAGTTCTCTCGCAAGGTGTCCAGCTGAAATACACAAATAAAGCTATTCAAAATTTTCTAGACAAACTCGAAACGTGGCTAACACATTGGAGAATTGCAATTAATGTTGATAAATCACAAGCAATAATTTTCAGGAAATGGGGGGTCATCGACCCTCCTTTCCAGCTCACACTTTTTGATGACAACATACAGTGGGTTTCGGTGGTGAAATATCTGGGCCTACACATGGATAGCCGCTTAACTTTCAAAAAACACATTGACTATCTAGCAGAGAAATTCTGGGGTAGAATTCATTCAGCCATCTCCCTCATTGGGAGGTCTCCTTTATCCCTAGAAAATAAAGTAATTTTATACAAGCAGATTCTGCGCCCAGTTGTGACTTATGGATCTCCCGTATGGGGAGCTGCAGCCACCACCCACATGAAAAAGATTCAAGTTATTCAACACAAAATACTCCGCGTCATGACGAACGCACCTTGGTACGTCCCTAATGACGTGATTCACAATGACCTACATATGGAGCCGATCACTAATTACATCACTAAACTCTCTAGAAATATATTTAAATCTATTGAATCTCATGACAATCCAATTATCAAAGCACAAACACTGTTTACGTATCCTCATCTTAAAATTAAATATGCATACTCTTCAACGAAGTGGAGAAACCCGCTCCGCCCCCATAACACAACATATACACTCTTTTTCACACTCTTAACAACATTAGTTAGCTTCACTGCATTGCATCTTTCATTTTGGGTTCTGAGGTGAATTGTCACCGAATTGATTTACTGCCTACGGCCGTCCCGTCTTCCTTCCTGCGTTCTTCCCCTCCCCCCGCCAGCGCTCTGCTTCGTTAGAACGCTCGTGCTTTGGGGTGCGTCATCCCTCCCCGCTTTTCGTGAGAGTATTCGGTATTTGTTTTTAACTTCAATCGTGGTTTTTCTTTTTTCCCCATCCTTCTGGGAATAGGCGCCTACGGCGCCGGCGCCCACGATCATCTAATTTTAGTTAATTTTAGTCTCGGGGCCTTTCCCTCTTACGTCTGCCAGCAAAACCACCCGTCTGGAAAGAGACTCCCTGCCCGGGGTCAACGCCTCGTCCACTCCTTTCCTCTCAGATAAGTACAGCCTTTGTAAATTTTAACGTTGTTTTCTGTACGTTAATTATAAATATAATTGTTTACCACTATACGATCGGACTATTAATTTAGTGTACAGTAATTTGTCTATAGAAGATTAGTGTTTAATTTTAACTAAAGTCATGATGCGGTGTGAAATTAGGAAACTGGGTTCAAAGTTTTAGAAATTAATAAGTTTAAAATAGCGCCGCATCAAATGCTTGTCCGATGTTTTTGATTTCCCCGTTAAAAAAATATTGTATTATTTTCATTTTGACAAATCAATCAGGAGTAAAATCGAAGCATTGATTAAAAACAAACTGAAAGCATGCGAAGTGTATAAGGCTATTGCAATATTATTTTCTGAAACAAACGAGCAAATATTCAGGAAAATATTCGTAAAGTTCTTAAACAATTTAAAAGAAGATACAGACACAAAAACAAATTTTATCATTATTTTTAAAATAACTATAATAACAGAGAAAAGGAAATTGCCATGTGTTTTAGAAATGGTTGCAAAATCCGAACCAATAACCATTTGGAGTCCTTCCACAAGGATTTTAAATACAATTATCTTTCTGGCAAAGTTAATAAGCGTTTGGACTTTTGCATCGACAAGCTTATGGAATTTCTCAAGGACAAAGGTTGTAAGCGCATCATTAAGTTAGAACGTGGGAAGATAACTTCTCAAAAAAAAAATCAATTAAATTGAGATATACAAAAAGTTTAAATCTGGATGCTTCCTTAATTAAAAAGAATCGAACAACTCTTTATTGTAAAAAGAAGCACATCAGATCATAATGTAGAAATTGCTGAATCCAAATGTGCAGCCAACTGCCATTTGAGATGCAGTAAATGCTCAGTATGCATTCACGAAATAAAATGCTCTTGCCTGGATAGTGTACTAAACGGCCTTATATGCAAGCATGTACATTTAGTTTGCCGCACGCAAAACGCTTAAAAAAATCAAACGATAACTCAGCTATCGTTTTGGAAGAAATTGCTATCGTTCATAAAATACTTTTAAATCCTAGGATTACAGAAACTTCAATGACAGATTTATCGCAATCTACTTTTAAACTACTTGACGAAATAAAAAGTCAATTTTCCAACCTATAGATCCAATAAAACCCAAAGAAAAAATGTTGGAAGCAAATAAAATGCTGAAAAATATTAGCAATTTTTTTCAAATAGATGATTCTGAAATGGTTTTACCCCCTCCAAACTCAGGAAACAACAAAAATGTAACACGGCAATGCTCCTTTTTTTCTACTTGAAAAGAAAGAAAAATTTCTGCACACCTTTCAAAACCCACATTTGAGGAAAGTAATAAAATTCGAAAAGTTTTAATAGATGATGATGTAACTATTCCTGAGTCTGATCATCAAGCTTATTGCTTACAATCCCAGGTAACTGAAGAATTAAAAGATTCAAACGTAAACTCAGCTAAAATGAGATTAGAAAATCATAAATATTATATTCTAAGCACCCAACAACAAAATGTTTTAAAATATATTTTAAATAAAATTTTGTTTCAGATTCTACTTTCAAAAATAAAGGTCTTTTTAGTGTACAGGATTTAAAACCTGATAATGAAATTACGGATTCTGTTATAAATCATGATTTGACATCTCTACAAGAATTATTTACTACACAAGCTTGGGAAGAAGTAGAAAAAATAATTACATTGAAACAAAACTTTTGAAGTTGCAATCATTGTGAAAGTGCAACGACTTTAAAAAATATGGTTCAGTGTGATGATTGCAGTTACTGGTACCATTGGAAATGCGTAAATTTTAAGAATGGGTCAAAAATTAAAAATTGGCTTTGTCCAGATTGTTCTATAAAGTAAAAGATTGCGATGAAGAGGATTATGGCTCCTGGTGATACCTCTATAAAAAACGCATCTAGATTCCTACGTCATGGTGATGTGGAAACGGGACAAATATCATAAATATTTTTAATATGCATTGCTTAGTTCCCACATGTAAATAAATATTTTTAGAGAGAGCATTCATTACTTAAATTGCATTATTCCGATAAAATAGCATTGTAAAAAAATATATAAATTAGGCCATCCCAGGAGGGATTCGAACCCACGACCTTTGGATTAAAAGTACAATGGACTTTTAAGGCTCAACAGGGAAACAACGAACGATTTTTCATTCTATGTATGCTGTTGGACTATTATTTTTGTTACTTTTTATTCATTTTTTAAATTTAATTAATGAATTAATATTTGAAAAAAAAACGGTATAAACATCAAGTGTCATCCACTGCTAGTGTAGAAAGATGTATTTGAACTTGAATGGATAAATAGAAAGTATTTTATTAACGATTGAAAAAGAGTGAACTAGTAGTAGGAATTAAATAAGAAATAAACAACATAAAATATAAGTATTCATTTAATATAGTTAAATAAAAAATTCAGATTTTAATGAGAATTTTTTTCTTGTAAAGTTATACTTAATGACGCAATATCAGGGATATAGTTTTTGATTTTCAATTTATCACATGATTCTACTGTTGAGTTGTTACGTGGGGGGATTCATATTTTATATCAGGATATTTTTTTTACCCAATTTTTTTAGAATTTAAATGGATAGGCTGGTTAAAGAAATGTATAGAACAAAATACTCAAAGACTATTACATTTTTGAAAAACTGTTTTTCTTAATTAATGAATAATTTTGTATTTGTGTCAGAAAATATTTAAAAAAAAAAGATTTATCGTGAAATTATGAAAAAATTTAAAAATTAATTACTGAATCTAATTGTAAAGATGGAACTATATTTATTTTGAAAATTCGCGGTAGAGAGTTTTCTCAACCGGTATAGAAACTAAATGTGATTATAGTTGGAAACGGATTCCAAAAATAAAAGAATATTCGATATTTATCATCCAGTTATTAGCCGTCGTGTAGAAGTATTGATGCACTTTAAATCTGTTGAGGCTCAAACGTCTTGTCATTGGTATGGTGTGGGAATTAAGACAGGGGTGCCAGCTCAGGTGTCGTCCTCGTCACTTGATCATGGTTCAAAATTACGAGGTCCGTCGCCAAAAGTCCTCGTGTAGCTGAACAGAGCGACATTAATTGTCACTCTCTCTCCAGTTATTGAGATTTTCATCGATTTGCAATTCTATAAACGATTTTAGAATATCTCTATGTAAAGCTAATAATTTATTATATAATAATGGTATCTGTTTGCATTATAAACATTTGCTCATACTAAAAAGGGGGATGTTTATGTCTTAATATGTGTTCTTTGTACATTAAATTTTGTTCTTTCAACTGCTTTTTCTAATTTGATGATTTATATTTTGTAATCAAATATTATTCCTTAACTCGGTGGCGCAACAGCCCATGAGGGTCAACACCTGCTGTGCCCATCTCAGTATATGTGACCTTGGGCACTGAGTTGCTTGTGCAGATGCTTCGGTCATGTGGTCAATATGACGCGAGACTCCCAGTGTTTATTTCCCAAGCAAGCATAGCACTCATTTATCGATCCACTGAAAGGATGAAAAGCTGAGTCAACCATGCCCAGCCCGAGGTTTGAAACTCGCACCTGTGGTGTGGAAGCGTGATGCACTACTACTCAGATTCAATATTATTCCTAAAATAATATATTTTCTGTGTGTATGTGTGATCAACTTATACTTTTTATCAACATTTAACATCTTTAAAATGTTTTACTTTTGAGTGAGATTCAACGAGTTTGAAAACTAACGTTTTGTTCAAAATCTGTATGTCATCTATAAAATTTATAAAGTTTTGACTACATTTTATAGCATCAAAATCAATGTTAATACTTTTATAAAAAATTTCTCTTAATATTACCTTTTTCTATTACAAAGTGGTAAATGTTTACACAGTCTTTAAAATCTTAAGAATAAGTAAAGTGTTTATTAGCAGCTATAATTTCTTTTTTTTTTTGCTCATATAAAGAAATTTTCGCATCTTTAAACAAATTTCCCTAAATCCAACAAATTTTAATTTTTAAAAGCCTGAAACTCAATGCCAGCATATCGTTTGTTTTCCAATTAGGTTGTTTTAAGATGACTTAATGCCAAGAAATAACTTTCGAATTTGAAATAATCCAAGCAAAAAAGCAGGCATTATTGCATATTAGAAATCATTAATTCCGTACAAACTCACCCGCCCCTCCAAAAAAAATTTATTACTACAGTTAATAATAAAACTTGTTTATTGAAAACTTAATGTACATTCCATGGTCATAGTAAAATTTCAAATATTTTTCCTCAGTTCCTTATGTATATAAAAATAAGCTAATTTTTAAAAAATAGCTCTTAAAATCCCATTCACGTTTGAGCAAGGAAATTATCTGAAAAGAGAGAAAAATACAAGTGCAGCTCTGTATTGCCTCCACAGGCTGGGGGAGGGAGAGCCACCCTCTGAAGAGGGGAGGGAAGAGCAGGAACAGGAATGACGTCACTTCCAGGGAAGGAGAGAGATGCTTGTACTCGTTTTCGACCATGACCTTGAACTGAGTGGGGAAGAAGCAAAGCGAAACAGTACTAGCCATCTCACCGCAGATTGCAAAAAATCCACTAAATCCCCAGCTAAATGTGCAAACTGCGGCGAACCTCATCCAACCAATTTTTCAGGATGCCCCAGCAACCCCATTAACAGGAAACAACATAAAAATCAACCAAATGAAAACATCTGGACGGAGAAGGCCAAGGAGCGCACGCAAAAGTCCACACCACGTCAACAGAAGCCGTCTTATGCTTCGGTAACGGCTCAGAACACCTCGACAAACAACACATTTGATGCCAATGTGATCATGCAACAAATGGGTCAAATGATGCAACAGTGGGGATCTATGATAGCTTTCCTACAACAAAACCAGAAAAATTAATGTTCATCGCGTTTAATAGTAACACTCTTAGAGTTTACAGTTGGAATGCAAATAGTGTTAAAAAGAATTTAGAAGAACTCAAAGAAAGCATCATTTTTCATAACCCCGACTTAATCGGGATCCAAGAAACACATCTTCGTCCTCCGGACCGAATTTGCATTCCAAATTACACTTGTCACAGAAGTGATAGGCTCACACACAGAGGCGGGGGCACTGCCATTTTTGTAAAAAATTCCATCAAGCACCACGCCATCCTTAGTACTTCAAACACGTTTGAAAATAAAACGGTCATAATTCAATTAGGAAACAACACCAAAGTCACTATGGCGTGTATCTATAAACATCCACACGGCTCCATTAACCCTCTAAGTGGATACCTTCCTACTGAAAAGTTATTCCGAAAGCGTTAACTCTTATTTTGAAGATCGCTTTAAAAATGCAATAGCCTTCTTTCCTTTCCCCCTTTTAGAACTTGGGAGGTCGAACGGGGACAATTTTATGACCTAGTTCGGTTACTTTGTCAAGTAAGAACCAAGAGATCAATCGTTTACGGCTAGCTGTAGAGTTGCCTTGGGCAATCTTGTATGAAACTGTAGTGGAATTCGGTGTTTCTTTCTCCTATATGTTCCGTCACAGTAAAATTAAAACAAAATGCAGGGTAAAAAAAAAGGAAAAACTAAAATAAATAGTATGTTAGAAGTTGAAAAATAATTATATTTTCTTCAAAGAAAATTTATTTTTCTGTCATTTTTTAAAAATTAAAAAAAATGTATATATATTTTTGGTATTGTGATTTGAACCAGAAAAAAAGCATCCTGTATTCATTTTAGAATATGAGAGTAAGAAAACGCGCTCACTTTCCTGTTTTTTAAAAAAGTAATGAGGTAAAAGTGCAAAGGCCCTATCTCATTTTTAAACAATAACACAATAAATATTACATACGATGATTATATTTATGAAATAAAACCGATCTTTCTCTATTCAGTTATATTTTTAATTTAAAATAGCATAAAAGGATTTCAATACTTTTAATTTATTTTAATTAAAATCATATAAAAGATATTTTTATGTTAACTGAATATTTTTCGAAAAAATTTAAATTTTCCTTCCTAGTGTTCTCCTTTTCGAACTTCTTGTATTAAATAAAAATTCCTTTTCTACATCGGCATTTGTGATGGACATAACACACATTCAGTCAATAATTTTTAATATTAATGGGGGATATACTTCTTCAAATGCGCATAACAGTACTTCTAACCATTTTCTACTCGAGTTAAATTTCTTATCTTTCTGTTTCTTTTATTACAAGGAAAAATGTCACACATCGATAACTACATTTTCACACAATTCAGTCATTACAAATTCTATTGTGAGAAAAGTTCTCCCTAATTAATTTTGTCTTTCAAATCAGTACACTTAAAACAATTTTGTTCAGTGAAGTTAACCGACAGTTCCACAATGTATTCATACCAAATTTTAAAAACAAATTTAACACCTGAAAATGTATCCTGTATTAAATTTTTCAGTATACACAAATATTTCCTGCTGTAGGGAAGACATAGTATGAGATGTGGTGTGGGGTTTTGAAAGAATGTTTTCGTACGTGTAGACTATTTTTGAAAATTTAAATATCACTGAAGCTGATCATATAACTGCAAATGAGCTTTATTTTAATGTGTGCTGCTATCAAAGGGAAACACTTTACAATATTAAACAGCCTATGGGTTTATACTCAACATCAAACTATTCGCAAAATGGCTTACAACTTCTATTCAAATTGTAAAGAAACTGAAATATAAATATATTTTACTGCAGTCAAAAATATTCATAATATGTAAATATCCTATTCCTCCACTTATTTCAGTACATTTTAAAAACTGTAGCTGAATGCAATTTTTTATATTTATAAACGAGGCATAAAAGCTCACACAGTCGTAAAAATGTCTTTATCATTTTTAAATACACTACTATAAAACGTATATGGATTGTAAGATCAGTCGTAAAATCATAAAAAGCTTTTAGAGGAGCTAAAAACATGTAATTTTGGATTGATCAAATGTTTAATATAATACACAAATATACATGTTATTAAGCAAATACATTTAAAAATCAAACTTCCTTCTGAAATAAACGTAATTGAAAGAAAAATGTTTAATTGCAAATGAGTGGAAATACATGTTTATCTAAGGGGTATCCCCAAAGTGAGGTAATCCGCAAACTTAAGACTCAAACTCAGAAGCACAACAGTCCATGAGGTCCAGGAACTACTGTGCCCATCATAATACAGGTGACCATTGGACGCTGAGGTGCATGAACAGATGTCCCGAACACTAGGAAGGAAAATTTAAATTTTTTCCGAAAAATATTCAGTTAACATAAAAATATCTTTTATATGATTTTAAATAAAATAAATTAAAAGTATTGAAATCCTTTTTTATGCTGTTTTAAATTAAAAATATAACTGAATAGAGAAAGATCGGTTTTATTTCATAAATATAATCATCGTATGTAATATTTATTGTGTTATTGTTTAAAAATGAGATAGGGCCTTTGCTCTTTTTACCTCATTACTTTTTTAAAAAACAGGAAAGTGAGCGCGTTTTCTTACTCTCATATACTAAAATGAATACAGGATGCTTTTTTCTGGTTCAAATCGCAATACCAAATATATATATATATATATATATTTTTAATTTTTAAAAAATGACAGAAAAATAAATTTTCTTTGAAGAAAATATAATTATTTTTCAACTTCTAACATACTATTTATTTCATTTTTTCCTCTTTTTTTACCTTTCATTTTTTAATTTTACTGTGACTGAACATATAGGAGAAAGAAACACCGAATTCCACTACGCTTTCAAAGAAGATTGCCCAAGGCAACTTTAGCTAGCTGTAAACGATTGATCTCTTGGTTCTTACTTTACAAAAGGACCGAACTGGGTCGTAAAATTGTCCCCTTTCGACCTCCCAAGTTCTAAAAGGGGGAAAGGAAAGAAGTCTGTTGCATTTTTGAAGGGAATCGTAAAATAAGAGTTAAACGCTTTCTTAATAACTTTTCAGGAGGAAGGTATCCAGTTAGAGGGTTAAGACCCGAAGCAAGCTTCGTACTCATGTATCGACCCAATGTAGCGGGGATGAAAGGCAGAGTCAACCTTGCGCTGCCCGTTAATAGAACCCCAGACCTGTGTTACGGAAGCACTATACACTACCACTCGATCCTATTCGGTGAAAATAAAATTTAATGTTAGAATCTTATATAAATCCCTAATGAATGAGGGAGTCCAAACTTTCTTTTTTCATGTAAACTCTTTAGACGGAAATGGTTAATTATGAACATTTCACAAGTTGCATAAATTAAAATTAACCGTTATAGTTTACATAAATTTTTAAGGGTGCAAAAGGTGTATTTCGGCTGCACGAATTAATTTTAAAAGGAATACGGTTACGAAAAAGTAGTACAAATCTATCTAAAGTAGGGTTGGTTACCTTACATATTGTCAAACACAACAATACATTGGAAGCCAATTCCACAATTCGTTGTTATAAAAATCTATGAAAAATTACAAGATTTATTTTTGCATTTGTAGTTTATATATATATAATTTTTCCTGGGAACTTTAAAAGCTAGAGCGGCATCCATCAAAACCGCGGTTCTCTCTCTGTTTTTCCAGATCGCCCCTGACTAAGCCGGCTCTGTCATAGTAAGTGAAAATGCCGGATTTTGTTTGTCAAGATCATTTTATAGCAGACTGCATTTTTCATGTATTTTAGATGGTCGTTTTATATTTTCTACATCAATATCTTAATGTCTGAATTTAAAATTACATAAAATTCTTGACATTCGCATCAATGACCATGATAATTTTTATTAGTTTATGAATGTCTCATCAAACAATTACATGACTAATATTAACATATTATTTTAACCATTTAATTAATATTAAGTATAACATAACGCAGACAAATTTTCTGAACTTTTAAAATAAATATTTCGAAAACTACTTCAGATATACTCAAAATTTTTCATTCCTACGCTTTAGCTTCTCAGTTTTGCTTCTATGTAAGAATTTATTGTAATTGTATATTCATCAAATTTTTTAAGTATATTTTTGCTCTTAGCATGCAGTTTTCAACTGAATTGTATGAAATCTTCGAAAAATATTAAAAGATACCAAAGAAGCTATATAATAAAATTTGAAATTTTTATTATATTCAAACAATTGCTAAAACTTATGGTAAATAATTTTTAACTGCGCGATGCATTTTTTTTCGAAATTTCAAATGGAATTTCTAACATAAAATTTCTAGCTTTATACGGTTGAGATTTCAAAAAATATCCAGATTTTAATTACTTATTCAGTTAGCCTTTAAAAAAAGATAAATGTTGAGGTATTTTGCATAAATAGATATTTTTGAAGAATAATTCGAATGTTTTTGAATAGCTCGAATTTAAAATTGATTTTTATGTTTATTTATATGCATAAATGTCTACTGTAAATGTTTCCGTATATTTTTGATTACGATTTATTCAAACATTCAAGTTATAAAAAAATGTGTGAAAAACTTCATTCATGTTGTCTTTGATGTAAACTGAAGTTCAAGCACTTAAAATTCAAATATAATTCGGTGTATTTTAACAATATGTAACTAGGCACTTTACTTAAACTTCCCTGAACACTTGGGCTTTGAAATCTAAAAAAAAAAACTAATAAATCTAAATTAGTTTTTTTTTTCGTTATTATTTTTATCAAAGTGTAAGAAAATGTTTCAAATGATTTGATGAAGTTTAAATTTATTCATTTTTAGTGGTTGGAAAATTGAAAAGGTTTCAAATTTTAAAGAGTTTGGTGTTTTATTAATTTTTTCGGTATCTTATAATAAAATAATCATGTTTAAAAACTGAAAGCTTTGATTAAAATAAGAAAAATGAAGCGAAAGAATATACTTAAAAAAAGATAATTTGTTTAACTATATAAAATAGCAGATTGCACTTACACGCCCCAACTTGTTACAGTTTCAAATTAATATGAAACCAAAAGGGAATTGTAACATATTTTGCGTATGCGTTGGGACTTTTCAAAACTTTTAAAATACGAGGTAACAAGTAAACATTTCCTGAGGTCTAAAGAAATTTCCCCCCGATTTTTTACGATTGCCCCAGGGTCAAAACACGGGGTTTCCTGGGAGCCATAAAACTTCCCCTCAGTGTCCTGCTGCGTTGCTTCCACCGTCCCCAATTATCTTTCAAGATGTTAAACCTTAAAGGGGGAATCTGCTTTTGAAAACGTTACTTGAAGGCAGAAAAATCAGTGCAGTCCATTTTCGAAGCATCTTCACACTGACGGAATTTTCCGTGCTATCCGGTTAAAGGGTTAATGTTACGGAACTCGATGCTATTCTCGCCCATAATAATAGAACCTTTCTCTTTGGAGATTTCAATGCAAAACACTCAAGTTGGAACCCAGGGAGAAGCAATGCCACCGGTAATATTCTTAGCAATTGGGCGGTCAGCTCAGCTATTTATGTTATCGCTCCAGACACTCCAACACATTTCAATCACAACGCTCCAAGCACTGTTATTGACATCGGCTTTGCAGCTAATTTCTCACACTCTAATGTTTTTACTATAAATCAACTTAGCAGTGACCACAATCCAGTTATTTTTGATTTCGTCACTAATTGTCAATTACCACCTTTACTTCAAACACTTAAAACTACTAACTGGATTAAATTTCAAGAAATTCTCCACTACAACATGCCAGGAAATCCTACGGTAGATAATTTGGATCAGGCCTTCAAAATTTCAGCAATATTGTCTCGGATGCTATTAATACTTCCACTTCCACTAGAATATCTAAAACTTCACACCTCCGCCTTCCTATTAACATTAGAGAGCTCATTAAAACTAAAAATAGAATCCGTAAACTTTGGAACAACACGAGATACCCCCTTTATAAAAGGGAAGTGAATGCTCTCATTAGGCAGATTAAGATCGAAATCAACAAACATAAAAACAGGACCTGGAAAAATCTTCTTTCCTCGTTAAATGTTGAGGACAATTCTCTGTATAATTTACATAAAAGAATTACAAAAAAGCATACAGTCATACCACCTCTCCATGGTCCGAGTGGTATGGCTTACTCTGATTTCGAAAAAGCGGAGGCTTTTAAAGACACACTTGAAGTCACTTTTCAAGAAAATGCTGAACCTTATAGTGACGATAAAACTGAAGAAGTCAAAAGCTTATAGTGAATCACTATTTCGACAACTTCAACACTCATATCCCTCCCCTCACTTTGCCCTTAGAAGTACGAGGCATCATTAAAAAATTACCAAATAGGAAGTCACCCAATCCAGATCAGATTCCAAATATTGCTTTAAAATATCTTCCTATTAATGCTATTACACACTTAACTAAAATTTACAACAAGTGTCTCATTAACTGCCACTTTGCTACACAGTGGAAAATAGCAAATGTAGTCATGTTGCCAAAGCCAAATCAAGATCATAAATTTAGTCAAAATTATAGGCCAATTTCTTTATTAAATACCATTGCTAAGATTTTCGAAAGAATTATTTTAAATAGGATCAAAACTCACTGCAAAGCCATAGATTGCATTCCCCCGGAACAATGCGGGTTCCGGGAGGGCCATTCTACGTTACACCAATTGATACGTGTCACTAATATTATAAATGAAGGCTTCGCTAGCAAACTATACACTGTTCGTGTCTTTTTGGATGTCAAAAGGGCATTCGACAAGATGTGGCATGATGGCCTCACTTACAAAATGATAAAACTCAAATTCCTTGCATATTTAATTAAAATTATTTACACAACAGAAACTTCCGGGTTCGTGTAAATAACACATTCTCTGAAACGGGTTTTTGTCAAAGTGGAACCCCGCAGGGTTTGGTTCTATCCCCGTATCTTTACAACATATTCACATCTGACTTTCCAGATCACCACACCGTCAGTACTTGTATATTCGCAGATGACTCGGCGGCGCTCACCCAGGGTGTCCAACTCAATTAAACTATTAAAACTATGCAACGCTTCCTCGACATACTAGAGAATTGGTTGACAGACTGGAGAATAGCTATAAATGTAGAAAAAACACAAGCCATTGTTTTCAGAAAATGGGGCGTCATTGACCCCCAAGCTGAACTCACACTTTTTTAAGACAACATTCATTGGGTCCCGGTCGTACGTTACTTGAGCTTTCATATTGATAGTCGACTAACTTACAAGAAACATATTGACTATCTTTCGGACAAATTCTGGGGTAGAATAGCGTTAGCTATCTCCCTTATTGGGAGAAGCTCTCGTCTCTCCCTGGAAAATAAAGTAATTCTTTACAAGAAAATTCTGCGTCCAACAATAACGTATGGGTTCCCTGTATGGGGGGCCGCGGCCCCGACCCACACAAAACGCATTCAAATCATTCAAAATAAAATTCTTAGAATCATTAATAACGCACCTTGGTACGTTAGAAATAGTGTCATTCATTACGACTTACACATGGAGCCGATCGACACTTACATCACTAGAACTTCTAGAAATGTTTTTACTTCAATCCAAAATCACGAAAACCCAGTAATTAAAGCACAAACACTTTTCACGTATCCTCATTCTAAACTAAATTTTGCTTACAAAACTACTAAATGGAATCTGCCCTTGAAACCGCCGTAATCACAACAAAAACACTTAATTGCTACACTTCGCAACATTCAAATGTATTTGCCTTTCATCAGAACTGGGATCAGTGTTAAAGCTGGCTCCAGCTTCGTTACACCTTCTGTGTCGTCTGTAAGTTTCCCTTGCAGACTCCTTTCATTTTCATTCTAGCTGCAAAAAAAAGCAGCATTTTCCTTCCCACTGCGTTTTTGGTGCTCCTCGAATGCGTTTTGGGGCTGTTAAGCCCCCCTTCCTGCGCTCTTCCATTCCTCGCCCTCGTGACGTACTCTAGTTTCGTCCTCGTTCGGCCGTTTTCTTCCTCCAGCCTCCTCCTGCGGCGGAGTGATTTCAGATACTGGTCTCTCTTTCATCCTTTTCTCCGCGATTTTGGGTATAAGCGATTTATTTCGCTGGCACCCGTCTCATCTAATTTTCGTTTCGTTTCGCGAAACAGTAGTATTGAAATTGAGGCACCACAAATTCTAACGTTTCCGTGTTATTTAGCAACTAATATCACAATTAGTCAACAATGTATTATATTCTAATTTTGAACTGCGTTTTAGATTGTCTCATTTCAAAACTATTTATCAAAATAATTAATGTACTCGTGTATATGATCAAATATATTAAATGTATTTGTAAAAAAATAATGCAGTTTTTGCATTGAATTTACCAAATTTGTTAAAAGTCATGTGTTTTACATGTCCCAATTTCATTTAGGTTATCCTCTTTTTGTATGATATTTGGTTATTTGCACGCTTCTTTAAAAAGTTTATATATATATATATATATGCAATTATTTATGAAATCAATTATTTATGAAATCAATTGGCCTTTTATTTCAGCAAAAAATGCTACAGTTGCAATTTGATAAAAATTATCTGTTTCATCACCCATTTTGCGATATTCAATGCTTCACCATATTCTCACTCACTTTTACGTGATTAAATTTTTATACGTCATGAACTAGGATTGGCACAATTTACTGTATTTAACATTAACTGAAAAGTAATCGATTTACACTAGAGGACTGTGAATATTATTTTCGACTCAAAAGTAATTTTTTTCCACTTCAGAATTTATCAAAAATAACACGGAAGAATAACAAATAGAAGTAATACTATTATATGGTTGAATAAATAAACTATTTTCAGAGTATATACATGTTTTGAAGATTTAAGAAGCAGAAAAATAAGATTATCATCCTTATCCCCCACACACTAATCAGTAAGAATCACGCTTTTGTGACAGTCTAAAAAGTTTGGGAGGAGGAGGAGGGTTGGAACTCAATAATTAAATTAAACAGGAATTTAAGTATGATGTCCATTATATAGGTAAACCTGTCTTAAAATTTTAGGGACATTCTTAGAAATAAAATTTTAGTTTTGTAATTAGATACATTTCTCTATGGATAAACTCTATTTAAATTATTTAAAATTATTAAGGGTTTAAAAAAAGAAAGCGTGTACCAGTGTGAACACGCGTTAGAAGTTAACTTCTTTGGCTTATATGTATTGAATTGTATAATAAAGTTTAATTTTGATGTAATCTTATATATAATTAACAAACTTATTATTATCATTATTATTTCAAACTGTATTTTAAAAAAATAATTAGGATGGAAAAGGTTTAAGTATGGACAAAATTTTCATTTTCAATACATAATACTAAAAAAAATTTTATTGTATGTATTTTGAGAAAAGTATCATCATTTTTAGTCTATTTCCATTATGCTTAGGGGTGCTTCAGTACATACTTTTGTAATAAAAGGCTTGTGGTAACTAAAGTAAGAAATGTAGGTTTTGCACTCAATATCGCTTAAGTATCTCGAAAAGACTGCATCAATCGTAGTATTTGATTTTGTCGTTGATATTATTCTGTTGTTTTGTAGAGATATGGTGAAATTGTCTTTTAAAAATTCAATCAATTGTAGAGATTTGTCTAAAGCAAAATTGACATTAAAATTTACACTTAAAATCATAGGTATTTTATCATAATTTTTATTAAGTAAAGCAGAACCTCTTGATGTATATGGTAATAATGATCGATGAAGGAACTCGATAATGTCATCCAACATTTTTGTAGTGAATAATATATCCTGCTACAATTATAATTTTTTGTCCATTATCTATTACGCATTCAGACAAGCACAAATCCCCCACTGAAGATTGTATGGTACCATAAATATCGGATTGACTGACAGAACATTCCACGGATTTAGTTATAATGTTAACACCATCGCTAGAATTTTGATATATCGCAAATCCTCCTGCTCTCGTATTTGGTCGTTTATTCTTCACAGTGCAGTTGAAATTTGGAATAGATATATCACTTTCATTGCCCAGCCAAGTTTCTGATAAAACTAAAATATTTGAATTTCTTATTACTGAATCTTGTAAGTCTACAGCGTGAGCTGTAAGACTTTGGCAATTAAAAGTAAAAATCGATAAACCTTGTCTGTTCGTTATGAAATTAATCAAATCTTCATTGATAGTTTGTTCAATGAAAGTCGTTTAAACTATATATGATTTAAAAACTCACTTCTTAAACTGGATTTAGAAATTCCATTCGATTGAAAATTTAGTAAACACAATCTTTAATTACCAAACTATTGCAAGAAATGTTGTGTTACCACTAAATTTTAAAGCAATAGATTGTTTACATTATTTTCTTAAAAGAATTTTAAAACTGTATATCCAACAAACTCACCTTAAACTAATTTTTGACAGATTTTGAACCATTTAAATGCCTACTTCGGGTATAGATTAAAGATTCACTTCCGATTTTTTTTTTAATTCATAATATGGATTATATTTTGACTTCTAGATAACGTAAAAACAAAACAAAGTATGTATCGCAAAGCTAAAAGAGGAAAGGCTTGTTAAAGCTGCTGTTGAATGAGGAGAGGGGGTGGGTGCTAGCCCAGGGCTAATAGACAAAAAACACAAAAGAAATTTTAAAAGCCTTAAATTTTAAAATCTATTTTTTCAATCTCTAAACAGATTACGGATAATACTATTCTACATATGGAAAAAAGTTTCGTTAGATTATTTTTATAAATAATGAAATTATTAAATATTTATTTAAAATTTTAAGTATTTTTTGAAAAATAGCAAAAAAAAAAATAAAGATTTCGTCATTTTTTTATTTTAATAACTGATTCTAAAAGAGAAAACCATGAACTTGTTTAGAATAAAATATCAATTCATTAACTCGAAAGGAAACTTAAAGGGAATGATTTAGAAACCTTTTTTATAAAAGCGTATCAATTTTGACTTATTTTAAAAAAAAATCGAAAAAAAATAGAAAACATTATTTTGTTTAAAAAAAATATACCATATCGTGGCGAAAAGAATGATCTTCCCGATTCTGTAATTATTTTTTGTCTGAGATAGATAGTATGAATTAGATGGCGTTTTTTAAAACGAAGGGAAAATTCGGAACTTCATTCATTTCTACTCTACATTCATCGCTAACCGTAACTGGAAAAACGCGTAACAGAAATTTCTCCCTATCGTGCCATAAGAGTTAACTTCAATTACGGCCAGAAAATCTCGTAAAAAATTCTAATAACTTTTTCTTAAAAAAAATTAAAACATGCTTTTTATACTTAAATTAATATAAATTTAGAAGTGCTCTTTTTTAGTAATTTGTAAATAATTGGCCGTATGATTTTTAACATAGTAGAGAAATGCATCCCTTGTATTTAAAACAATTTACTGTAAAGAAACAATTGTGTGAAATTGTGGTTTCTATTATTGCTAAGGTAAAAATATTTCAATAAACCTTTTCGTTCATTTTATAGGCATTTAAATAAGGAATTTATTTTTAATTCGGTTGTTAATATAGTTATTTTAGAAGAGGTAACCATAAGAGAGTATCCTATGGTTTCTCTTACGGAACGAGAATTCTTGCATTTTAAATTTGTGAATTTTTAACTTTCTCTGTAAGAAACCTTATTACGTGTAAATTAGGCATAGCATGTAGAGAAAGAGAGAATTAAGGCTTTTCATTTCATTTAATTAAAAACTATACGCAGGTAGTATGTAATTCAATTTTTGTCTTGTTCAAACTCGAATTTCATTAGGTACAAAAAAAAAAAAGAATCGCTTCCACAAATATGTATTTATATATGAATAATTACATTAAGCAGTAACATGTAATTGAAATCCACTTTTTCATTATTTTATTTGGCATAAATTTAGTCGAGTTTATACATTATATGTTTAGATATGATTATACTATGGAAGGATATATACTAATTTCCGTTTGAAAATGAGTAATAATTAATTTATAATCTGATCTAGCTTTCAAGTATGAGAAAAACTTGTTTCTAGTTAACTTTGGAAGTCTGCTTTTTAATTTTTACAGAGAGAGTTTGATTTAAAGTGATAAAATATTAAGCTTTTAAAAATTTTCATTTCTATTAAACAAAAAATATCAGAGAAACATGATTCATTGTCAGAGTGAAAACCATAGCTTAAGGTCAATCCGTCATTCGACTTGTATCATTATGAATATATATACATATTGAATTGTTATTAATAAAACAAGTATTTACGATTACGTAACGATTAAAATGTAATTTGATAACCCACAGAATGAGTGAAACAAATAACCGATTTAATAAAAATCTATCAATGAATATTCAGTGTACAAGCTATCTAAAATTATAAATAAACATTATATTTTGTAGAATAGAAAACTAACTACGAAAATAAGCTTTTCAAATCACTTTAGTAAACGCTTTTTATTCTGTATCAAAAAACTTACCCTTTCGATTTATAGTAATAACATTTGTAAAAGATCCGACTAAGTCACTTATTGGTTATATTTAAAATTCTTATTCGTATTATCTACAAAATATACAACAGAGGAGCTGCTTCTTTTTTGAATTTCCGTGCCATGAGTAATCGTATTATCTAAATTAATCCAGTATCATTTCGTTAAAAACCCGGAGTTTCAAAAAACAATCAAACAATAATGTAAGCGCTTTCCGCTCGTAATCCTATTACTTTCCCACTGCAATTACATAATTCAACTTTTATTCAAAAAATAATGGAGAAATAAATTATTTAATTTCATTAAAAATAAATTTGTTCCATGTATTTAAACTTGCTATTTCGTAGGATGATTATATATATTTTTTTTATGCTTCCGATAAGAATCCAGATTTAACCGTGCGAATATGTCAACGTCTACTGCGAAAATGAATGATTGGCTTCGTATTCAAAGCAAACGCCGATATTGGCGAGAAATTTGCTAAGCTCTGTAACCCTGCAGAATGTCATCCCCCTGTTTCCTTCCCTTCTCCTCTTCTAAAAAAGTGCTCTTTATTTAACGACTTCCCAAAATATTATGATACATATTTAAAGAGATGTGTTTTGTTATAAATGTTGTCCTCTGTACAATTTCTTTCTTCTATTTTTAATTATATTTATTTTATGTGTCTCCTTATCGGCAATTTAAATTTTGGATTATTCGCCGTCAAAATTGCCGCGGATAATACGATGTTTTTTTGTGTTTTTTTACTCGAAAAAAGGGTTTTGCGGATTATGTACAGGAAAATACGGTACTTCCTATTCATTAATTCAAGTTCAAATACATTTTTTAAAACTTGTTGTTATCCACACTTGATGTTTAATACAGTTTTTTCCAATATTGATTCAATGATTAAATTAAAATGAATATATATAGTAATAAACAAAAATAACAGTCCAACATCATATATGGAAGGAAAATCATTCGTTGTATCCCTGTGGCGCAATGGATACTGTGTTGGACTTTTAATTCGAAGGTCGTGGGTTTGAATCCCACCTGAAATAGCCTAATTTCTGAGAATGTGTGTGTGTGTGTGTGTGATTTCTTTTTACTATACTATTTAAGTAACAGACAAAAATAATTGTTGCAAGGAAAATCACTTTCTAATTTGTCACTTAATGTGATTCTGCCATATGTATAATCATATTTATATTAATTGTAACTGTTACACTTAATAAAAAGTAACTAAAATAATATTTTGCTTTGTTAACCCAAGTAGGAATTGACTTAAATTTTTATTTTATAATACTTGTTACAATATTAATTTTATTTTTTAGGTTATTAAAAATTCTTTGTAGAATAGAAACACAACGGTGTTGAAAATTTGTTTATATACTTTTTGTACAAAGTAGGTTCTTTTAGTGTATTCTTTTTATATAAGTTTTCGCTATTTGTACTGTTTTCGACATTTTTATAACTTAACAAATTTTTCCATTTTAATCTGTAAACCACTTCAAATAATGAAGGAATCTGATAAATTTTAACAATTTTTTTACATTTTGCTTTGATTATGTTATGTTTAACCCTAAATCACTTTTGTTTGTAGTGTCCAGTATTTTTTTTTCCTTTGGAGATTCACAACCATTCTGAAATTCCTTTTCACAAGAAAGAGCAATTAAAAGCTTTATCATACTTTTGTATAATTGGGGATAAATGACAAGTATGTCTTTTATAGCCAAAATTGTTGATATCCATTTCTAAGCTCTAATTTAAGATCGTCATTAGAGTCTTTCGATAAGTTCCTCTTGTAAATAGGACAATTTTTTTCAAAATCGCCTTATAAATTAAGTGCCTTTCATAATATTACCATGGTCAAAACATTCTCCAATCAAAACCTGAATCAAGGGCATTTAAATAGTGAGTGTAGTTTGAAATGTCATGTTCCTGGCAAATTGTCTGTGACAAATTGAGAAACTGGGACAATTCATGATTTCCAATGTTCTTTTAGCTTAATCCTTTTCAAGAATTAGTAAAATACTAGTCCATGGTTTAATCAAATTTAGGTTGCCGCCTTGCATCTGCATGTTAATCTCATTAAATTTAGTATATAAATATGTTCAATTGGTAAAATTTAGTTTTTGTGATGAAATTTTTCTCAAAAAATTGGATCTTTAACATCACAAAACTCTCAGTTGTCAAAAGAACAACAACAACAAAAAAAAACTTTGCAAATAAATATAAGCCTTTCAAAGGCAACATACTTTAGTGTGAATTATTTAATGATTAAAGCTCATAATTTTTCTTCTTACATTTATGCAAATAACCATGTGTTAAATACACTGCTTTAGATTCAGTTTATTGCTTTGATGACTAATTGAAGAGACTTTTTCAATCAACCATTCAGATTTTTAACAAATAAATTTTATGTGGATGATGCAGTGTATATATTGCAAATGCATACTTTGCTAATGCATTGCTATTGCACCAGGTATTTCAATCTACTTTCAAAACATAGATAAAAGGTTTGGTACAAGGGAAAAAAGTTTCATGCAATTATTTTCAGAAATACTGAAGTTATTAAATGTTTAAATCAAATTTCAAAAATCGTAACGTAAAAGTTATGTTGAATCCCATATTTTAAATCACATGAATTATAAGTTTTAATCAATTCATTTTTATTAATTATAATTAAATTATTGTATATTGTCATCTAAAATAATCATGTTTTTTTAATTTCAGCTCAATTGAGTGCTTTAAAATGTATTTTATTCACGAGTAAAATTTCCACAAAGATAAATAAATTTATAGAGAGTGTGAGCTAACAGTAGGAATTGAAAAAGTTATTATTTATCAAAACTTACCTATGCTGAAATAATGCTCTACAGTATAGATATTTATTTAAAAGTAATTTTGAAACTCTTAATATTGCATCAAAAAAGGGTTGTACAATGTTTTTTTTTCTTTTCCAATTTTATATATATATGCTTAATTTTTGAGTACCATAACACAGTATGCAACCCATTAGAGTTCTCTTCCAAGAAGATATTCATATTTTGCCATTATATTCCTTCAGTTTCTCATATATTGCTCACGTTAACCTGATTGCCATGATAAAGTATTACACGAAAATATTTTTAGTAACTGATATTTAATATATATATATTAGATTGCCGCGTTGCGTGGTTAGGCATTCTTCACTACAACACGGTTGAATTAAATAACAATAAACATTTATTAACTTTAAAGATAAAAGATTAAATGAGCAATTAAGAGGTAAGCTTCCAAAAACTACAACACATGGTGAACCAGGCACGCTACAAGAATAACAGATCAATTCAGTTCAGTTTTGGAGTCGTTATGTTGAGCTGTAAGGTCGCTGCATACTCCCCTTCCAGTGTCAACGATACCTAGTTGGAAGATGAACTTTGCGACCAGAACGTGTAGATGGCTGGGTAGGCGTTGAAGCTGTTGGATCAGATTCCACAGTAGCAGGTGTTGAAGCTGTTGCATTAGGTTCCACAGTAGCAGGTGTTTCATTCTTGGTTTGAGGTAGTTGCAAGTCCTCAGTGTTAAGAAAGAAGGCAGGTTTGCATCTATCAATAGATACAGATACCCGTTTACCATTGATGTGAAGGAAAAACACTTTATCCTTCCTTTGTAAGACTTTGAAAGGGCCATCATAGGGTTGTTGAAGTGGACGACGTAACATGTCTCGGCGAAGAAAAACATGTGTTGCTTCCAACAGTCCTGGATGGATAAAAACTGGACGTTTGCTATGGTGTTTTGGTGGTTTAGGGTGAAGTGATTGCATGTGAGACTTGAGTTTCGAAACAAAATTCACAACATCATCGTCTGGCTTGGAAGAGTCAAACATCTCCCTGGCAGTCGAATAGTGGTCCCAAAAACTAATTCAGCTGGGGTACACAGAATATCTTCTTTAAGAGAAGCTCGTAGACCAAGTAAGATGATAGGAAGTACTTCTGTCCAACGCTCAGTAGCATGGCACTTGATTGTACTTTTCAATGGGCGGTGCAATTCTTCGATCATCCCATTAGCTTGAGGGTGGTATCGAGTTGTACGACACTTTTGAACACCAAGTAGTTTGCTAAGAGCTTTGAAGAGCGAGGACTCAAACTGCCTGCCCCTGTCGGTTGTGAGAAATGCAGGAGTTCCAAAGCGAGACACCCAAGAGGAAAAGAAGGCCTCAGCCACAGTCTCAGCAGTTATGTCTTTGAGAGGTTGGGCCTCTGGCCATTTCGAAAAACGGTCAATCATTGTCAGGCAATAGGTGTATCCATTTGATGGAGGTAGAGGTCCAATGAGATCCAGATGAACATGATCAAAATGTTGGGAAGGTTCTTGAAATGAGGAAAGAGGTGATCTAGTATGACGATGAATTTTGGATTTTTGGCAAGCTAGGCAGTGTCTTGCCCACTTAGCTACATCTGATGAGATTGATGGCCAAACAAAACGCTGCTTCATCAAATGCACTGATCGACGTATGCCAGAATGGGATAAATTATGCATAGCAGAGAAAATATTTTTGCGATGCTGTTTTGGGATGTAGGGTCTGGCTGTGCCCGTTGATAGATCACACATAATTTCAGTAGACGAATTGGGAAAAGTTACCTTTTGAGTTCAAGGAAGTTCCAGATGCTATTAGGGTGTGAAGCTCCTGATCAGTCTGTTGTGTCTCAGCAATACAGTCATAGTCAATTTGACTTGGGAAGGTGATTGCAGAAACACGAGAGAGAACATCAGCAGCAATATTGTCAGATCCTGGAATGTGTACAATATTTGTGATGAACTGAGAGATGAAATTCAGCTGACGGATCTGCCCAGAAACACGAGAGAGAGACATCAGCAGCAATATTGTCAGATCCTGGAATGTGTACAATATTTGTGATGAACTGAGAGATGAAATCCAGCTGACGGATCTGCCGTGGAGAACACTTGTCACTTTTTTGCCTAAAATCATAAGTGAGGGGCTTGTGGTCAGTAAACACTGTGAAATCTCTAGCTTCCAGCATATACCGAAAGTGTCGGATAGCCGAGTAGATAGCAAGGAGTTCATGGTCGTAGGCACTGTAAGACTTTTCAGATGAAGTAAGTTTTCTGGAAAAGAAAGCCAATGGCTGTAGCTCAGAGTCCACAACTTGGTGAAGTGCACATCCTATGGCATAATCAGAGGCGTCCACATGAAGAGCAAGCGGGGCAGAAGGTGAAGGATGAGCAAGAAGTGCAGCATCAGCAAGAGCTTGTTTACACCTCTGAAATGCTGTAATTGCCTCAGAAGACCAGTTTAAAGGCTTTGAGTCCTTCTTACCTTTAGAATCTTTTAAAAATTCACTTAAAGATACTGTTGTTCAGCTGCTTTGGGCAAGAAACGTCTATAAAAATTTAACAGTCCTAAAATTTTCTCAGAGAGCCAACAGTCTGGTTGTTTATAATCAAGAACTGCTTGAACTTTGTCAGGCAATGGCTTAATGCCATCAGGAGTGATGAGGTGACCAAGGAAAATGAGTTCAGTCACACCAAATACACATTTAGAGATATTTAGTTTTAAACCATATGAGCTCACTCTTTGGAATATAGTTCTTAAGTGAGAACGATGCTCCTCAGCATTTTCTGAGTAGCACAAAATATCATCCAAGTAGACAAAACAAAAAGGAAGTCCTCTTAGTACTTCATGCATGAATCGCATAAAGGTTTGTGGTGCATTCACAAGGCCAAAACGCAAATGGGTATATTCGTAAAGACCCCATGGAGTTGTTACAGCTGTCTTAGAAATATCACACTCAGCTATAGGGATTTGGTGGAATGCCGTAAAAATGTCTATTTTTGGAAAATATCCTCTTGCCATGTAGTGCATGAGCAAAGTCATTCAAATAAGGCATGGGGTAGCTGTCGAACTCAGTAACAGAATTCAGCTGCCTGTAATCCCCAACAGGTCTAACTGTAGAGTCAGATTTGGGCACAACATGAAGAGGAGAACTCCAGGGACTTTTGGAAGGTCTAATAATGCCTTGAGCAAGAAGAAATTGAAATTCTACCTTCACTGCATCATACAGTTTAGGGTGTAGCCTTCTAGGCCTGGCAGTGACTGGTGGGCCAGTAGTAATAATATGGTGGACTGTGCCATTTGATGCTGATTTGGAAATTAAAGAAGGGTTGCTGAGGTCTGGATATTCCGATAAGATGTTTTTAAAACTGATATTTGCATCTACAGTGAGGATTGAGGGCTGTACAATATTTGAAAAAACACAAGAAGTGAAAAGAAGTTTCCACATCCACCAACCTTTTTTCTTAAGGTCGATTAAAAGGTTGAAGTGCTTTAGAAAATCAGCATCAATTATAGGAGATGATACATCAGCAATTATGAAAGTCCAGATAAAAGGTCGCCTCAGACCCAGGTTCAGTTCTTTACGGACCATACCATAGGCTGGAATTTTGGTATTATTAGCAGCAAATAAGGAGAAGTTAGACCGAGGTGATTTATTCATAGTTGGAGAAGGTGGGATGACACAGATTTCACTTCCAGAGGCTATGAGGAATTTCTGGCCAGACTTGCGGTCTAATAAAAATAACCGGCTGGTATGTTTCGAGGGCTCTGCCATTCCAGCTATGACAGAGCTTACTCGTTTTTGCACAAATGCACAAGGTGAAACACACTTGCCCGGGCCTGCTCTTTATAACGGCGATGATAGTAGCAGATGCCACTTCGTCTATTGACACTCTAGAGCGTGAATGTGATCTCCGGCGGTTAGAACTATATCGTTGGTGACGAGAGGAATTGCGCTCTCTTGTCAGTTCAGAAACTTGTAGAGACAGCTCTTGGATCTGCCTGGCGGGAGAGTCCATGGTTGGCTGAGCACTGCATGAAGATGACTGGGATGGTGGAGGAACAGTTGTGGCAGCACAGATAGTCGAGGACGCACCAACAACATCCAGAAACCTTATCGGTGATGATAGCCAGTTTATCAAAGTTTCCGAGGATGCAGACAAAACAGTCTGTATATGTGGTGGGATTCTTTGAAGCCACAAACTTTGCAGAAAGTCATCCTGGAGTTGACCATTAGACAGCTCTTTCATTTTTCACAACAGGTGGCTGGGCTTCTCATCTCCTAGCTGAAGGTCAGTAAGCAGTTTCTTAATTTTTTGAGTCTCCGAGTCACTAAATTGGGTGATGAGCTGCTGTGAGAGAGTGTGATATTTGTCACTGTTCGGAGGGCTTAACACAATGTCCGACACGTAGGAGAGAGTTTCAGCATCCAGGTTCGCAACCAAAGCAGAATACTTAGTATCATCACTGGAGATACCACTGAATGTGAATGCATGGTCGCATTGCGTAATCCATAGACGAACGTTGGATTTCCAAAACGGCGGCAGCCGAAACGCAATACGAGCGACTTCAACGGTTTCACTAGTCATATTGTTGAATAAGCAGGAAGCGAAACGATCTCCGAGCAGATGCTTCAAGTGGCCTTGAGGAGAAGGAGAAAAAATCTTTCGCTACGTACTGATCATCCGTAGTAGAAGAATTTGTATTGCATTCGCCAGTAGAACAGAATAGCTTACGTGTTTTTAAGTCCAAAAGGGGTCACCACTGCCGCATTGCGTGGTTAGGCATTCTTCACTACAACACGGTTGAATTAAATAACAATAACATTTATTAACTTTAAAGATTAAATGAGCAATTAAGAGGTAAGCTTTCAAAAACTACAACACATGGAACCAGGCACGCTACAATAATAACAGATCAATTCAGTTCAGTTTTGGAGTCGTTATGTTGAGCTGTAAGGTCGCTGCACAGCTTTTGAAGCTTGTGGAAAGCTCTACCAGTTTTTGCGTGTTCCTTTTGGGGTTACTAATGGAGTAGCTTCTTTTCAAAGAGTCATTGACAAAATTATTGAGGATGAAGGACTCACCCCTACATATCCATTCATTGATGATGTTACTGTGTGCGGAAAAGATCAGAAAGAACATGATGACAACTTAGAGAAGTTCATGACTGTGGCAGAGAAGTATAATTTGACTCTAAATGAAGATAAGTGTACCTACTCAAGTAATTCTGTCCATTTGCTAGGCTACATTATTCAGGATGGTATAATTAAACCGGATCCTGAACGACTAAACCCTTTGCGAGATATGACTGTTCCAAAAGACTCATCTGCATTGCAACGTGCTTTAGGAATGTTTGCCCATTATTGCCGATGGATCCCAGGGTTTTCTAAGAAAATACGTCCTCTGCTAGGAAAGAAACAGTTTCCTCTTTCTAGAGATGCTGTATTGACTTTTAATTCACTGAAAGATGATGTGGCAAATGCTGCCTCGGCAACAATTGAAGATGACATACCATTTAGAGTGGAAACTGATTCATCTGATTTTGCGATTGGAGCTACCTTGAGCCAAGCTGGGCGTCCTGTTGCCTTTTTCTCAAGAACCCTACATGCATCTGAATTGAGACATTCATCTCCAGAAAAAGAAGCATATGCCATTGTGAAGAAGAATGCATTGCCATTGTGAAAAGAAGCATATGCCAAGCACTTCGTCATTGGAGACACTTCTTGATGGGAAAGCATTTTGAAGTATTCACTGATCAACAAGCAGTCGCATTTGTATTCAGTCAGCGACATGGTAGTAAAATTAAAACTGAAAAGTTAATCCGTTGGAGACTTGAACTTGCTAGTTTTAAATTTGACATTATTTATCGTCCAGGAAAGCAAAACGTGATTGCTGATACATTATCACGTATAACTGGTGCTATAACTCCCAGAGTCGACTTATGCAATCTTCACAACTCCCTTTGTCATCCTGGAGTAACACGAATGCACCATTGGGTTCGTTGCAAAAATCTCCCTTTTTCTTTAGAGGATATAAGAAAGTCACAAACTCCTGTTTACTATGTAATGAATTAAAGCCAAGGTTTGTTTAAAATGTTGGAACACTTGTGAAAGCTACTGCTCCATTTGAAAGGTTGAATCTTGACTTTAAAGGACTTTTACCTAGTGTCTCAAGAAATCACTATATTTTAACAATAGTTGATAAATTCTCTAGATTTCCATTCGCCATCCCTTTTAGTGACATTTCTGCAAAAACCGTAATATTGCATTTGAAGAACATTTTCTCTATTTTTGGAATGCCACCATTTATTCATTCTGACAGAGGATCATCTTTCATGTCTCATGAATTAAAATCATTTTTAACTTCTCAAGGAATTGCAACAAGTCGTACTATTCCCTATAATCCAGCAGGAAATGGACAGATTGAACGTTATAATGGAATAATCTGGAAAACTATACAACTTGCTTTAAAATCTAATAGTATGAAATTTGAACAATGGGAAGGAGTTATCCAAACAGCTCTACATTCCATTCGCTCCTTGTTGAAAGTACAGCAACAAATGCCACTCCTCATGAACGAATGTTTTCTCATCCTCGAAGATCCCCATAACGGCTGTTCCATACCTACTTGGCTTACAAAGCCTGGTCCAGTTCTTATTAAAAATCAGATGCCTGCTAACAAATATGAGCCAATTGTTCAAGAAGTGGAATTAATTGAAGCTAATCCTGACTATGCGCATGTAAAACTTGGTGATGGAAGGGAAACAACTGTCTCTATAAGACACTTGGCTCCAAGAGGGGAAACTACCAGATCTGAAGACAACAAGGGTGCAGAGGAAAATGTTCAAGCTTATCCAGATCTGCAGCCAATAAACTCAGACTCAGCCATTACTTCAGAAGACTCGACTGAACAGAACATGAACACAGTAGCGTTGCGTACTACATCTCGTAACAGGCAACCTCCTGCATACTTGAAGGTTTACATCAGGGACTGAAATAACTAGATTAAAATTAAAGGGGGGTAAATGTAATATTATTCTTATGTAATCTGGCATCACTTAATTTTGTTTTCTAGATTGGCAACACCCTGTACAGTCATTCTGTAAACAACAATCATGTAACCTCACTTTTAAGTCATTAGAAGCTAAGTTCCGTCCATTCAACTCCGTTTACTTTATTTATAGTACAGTTTTGAATGGCATTAAAATGTTTATTGCTGTGTATTTTTGGCAACCTAAAATTTAACAGCTGTTCTTTCGTAGATTTTAACATCTACTCTGTGGATAATTTGTTCCTTTTCCCTCATTATAGTGCCACGGTAGCCTAGTGGTCAGTGCATTGGATCGTGGCTGGCATGTCACGAGTTTAAGCCAAATACCACCAAGGACTCGCAGTGTAGGGGAACAATGCACATTAAATCTGTCGAGAGCTTAAACGTCCTCCCATTGGTGTGGTAGTTAGGAGAGGGGAGTTCCAGCTCAGGTGTCGTCCTTGACCATAGTTCAAAATTACGAGGACTGTTGCCAAAACCCTCATGTAGCTGAACGTTAATATTCACCCACTCCACCATTATAGGTGTTGTTTTCCACAAATGTAAAAAGGTGCATTTTTCATTAGAAAATATTTTGTTTTGCAAGACATTGTGCTGATGAATGAGTATAAAATTCTTGTGAACCCGAGATAGGAAACAGAATATTCACAGTCTAGTAGGAAGTATATATAAATATAAAACACATTTTAGTATTCTTTTATTATAATAAAAGTGTTGCAAAATAAAGTTATTATATATGAGTAAAATTTTCAGTTTTAATGAATGGGATGAGCTTTAGATACTTGTAACTGTACAAACTTCATAGAGAACATGAATCCATTTTGCATACATATTTGTTTCTTCTCGATTTTTTTTATTGACTTTTGGAACCTCAGGGTTCTGTGGAACACAGTTTGAAGACCACTGATATAGAGTAAAAAATATCGATGAATGATTTCTAATACTTCTGTAGTGATTTTAATGTATTGTCTTTCAAACAAGGGTACATATAATCTATATTTTTAATTCTTAATAACTTAGTTCACATTCAATTTTGTACTTATATTTTAAAGTTATGGTAACCTGAAAACTTTTCATGAATAATTCATAAAAGTTATTCCAATGTATTAATTACAATTATTTGTATTATGTAATCCAGTCAAATGAAAAATTCATGTACAAAAGAACATTTTTATTTCAAACAAAATTTCAACACTATATATACACATATATAATTAACATCCACAATATTAGTACAATTAAAATGAATATTAATTAAATCAACTATACAAATGCAATGATGTCCATTGAATAGTCACTAACAAATATTTTTTAAAAGACTAAAATAATAAATACATTTAGCCTAATAAAAAACATCAGCTAGTATATCTAAATCAAACAAAATTCTTATAAAACACAAATAAAAAGAAATTAAAAGAGTACCCTGAAAAAATAAGTCAAGAATGTATATAATCCATATTTTTGTTTGATTTGAAATTTTTAAAGTAACATAAATATTTTTACATTCAAATTAATATCTAATGTCAAAAAAAAATGACATGCAGTTATAATTACTAACCTTTCAATTTGGTATAAAGTTGTGCAAGATAACAGTTTTCGGCTTCTATCACTAGTTTTCCAAACATACCTTTTATAAATTTTGACACTCATCTTGTAAATAGTATATATTTTCTCATTTCAAAGTTCTAAACCAGATATTTACATACATTTGAGTAGTATTACTTATTTTTTAATATACGCATATATGTCAAATGCATTACCTTGCAGTATTTTTCACTCCTTTCATTTAAATATTCCCTATATTCTTGAAAATGTAAGGCAGGTTTCTGAACTTCCAAGGTGAAAATATGAAATGGTGGAAACGAGAATAAAAGAGCAACCTCACATGTACACAAAAAGTAAAATATTATCAATTACAGCGCATGAAGGTATAGATAATTTTTATCCAAATTTAACTGTAACTAGAATAAAGATTTTGGTATAACAGAAATTCACTTTGAAGATCAAATGTTTGCTCATTTAACATAATCAGGTTTAATGAAAAATTCATGGTTCTATAAAAAGATACTATTTATTAAATTACAGGTCTTAATCTGTACTATTACTGTTTAAATCAGAAACACACGAAAGAATTAATGACCCTTTATAAAGACAGATAAATGCAAGGTTAATGTAAAATAAATTATTACAGAAGATTAACTAATGTTCTCTCCTGAAAAGAGAAAAATATATTAAGATTAAAGTTTGATTCTATTTTATTACCTAAAAATTGGAAATTATAAGTGATTGTCACCAAAAAATATTATAAATGATAATGCAACAGTAATTTTTTTTACATCTGAAATGTTAGACTTATAGTATATTTTTGGTTATAAAATACTATTTAAATAACAGTTCACACGCATCGTTAGAATCGGAACTTTTTATTCACTAATGAGACCATTTTCTGCTCTTCATACATACATTCTTCTTGGCTCATTTTTTGGGTTGCCACACGCAGGTGACAAACTATCATAATTAATCTATCGCCATTTTGGCGGATTCACTACAGGAGTATCCCCCAGTGACTGAAAGGAACGATACAATGAAAAAAAAAAAATAATGACAATAAGAATACACAGAATTACAAGAAACAATGTACAAAAAAAATATTTAAATGTCCATTAGTAAGTAATATATGTTGCCAGTTTTTTTGAAAATGCACCTGTCTGCCAGATCGAGTTCTGGTTGAAGTAGTAGATGGTAAGCATTTGCTGGAACTAGAAAATTGTTTTTGACCCTCCGAAACAGTCTTAGGAGAGGTTGTAATATCTTTAAGAGCAGTGTTTATTTTTGGGTGCCCTAGGAAAACTCAAAATCTTGTGAGACAAAAAAAGCAGGTTTAACTCTGTCTATAGACACCCAGGATGGTTTACTATTAATAATAATTTGTAAAGTTTTATCAGTTCTTGCAATAACTTCATGTGGTCCAGTATATGGTTGAGTGAGAGGTGGACTAACTTTGTCTATACGAAGAAAAACATGTGTGCATGAGGATAGTGCTGGATGCACAAAATGAGCAGAATGGCCATGTGTTGAAGTTGCAACTGGATTCAAATGGCGCATGATATTACGCAGAGAAGTAATGAACTCTTCATCGCATGGCGGAATTATCGATACATTCAACATGTCACTAGGCAGACGTAATGTTGTGCCATATACTAATTCAGCACACGAGGCTTTCAAGTCTTCCTTGACAGCTGATCTTATTCCTAACAAAACTATCGGAAGTACATCTGTCCATCTGGAACTTTCGTGGGCTTTGATGGATGCCTTCAAATGACGATGGAAACGTTCGACCAAACCGTTGGAGATAGGGATGGTATGCGGTTGTTTTAACCTCATCTGTTCCAAGAATCCGTGTAAATTCAGCAAATAACGATGATCGCATCTGGGAGCCTTGATCTGTTGTGATAAGCGAAGGACATCAAAACGTGCGATCCAATGATGAAATATTGCACGACTGATCGTTTTTGCTGTGGTGTCAGGAATGGGTACTGCTTCTGGCCATCTGGAAAATTTATCTATCATCGTTAATAAATATTGAAAACCATCAGATGGAGGCAATGGTCCCACTATATCGATGTGAATGTGGGAAAAACGTGCATCTGGTGTAGAAAAAAAGTACCGAGAGGTGATTTGTGCCTCTGTACTTTGGATCGTTGACATTTGTCGCAGCCTCGAACCCATGTTTTTATTTGTTTTCATACATGGCCAGACATATCTTGAGCAAATGAGTTTCGTAGTGGCAGCTATTCCTGGATGAGATAGATTATGTAAATGTTCAAAAATGAGTTTACGAAATGTAGTAGGGACGAACGGAGTACCAGTTGAAGTGTCACATATTAGATTGTGATCTGAAATCTGGCATGGTTTTAGTTCTAAATGAAGAGATGATGTACTATCGTGAAGAAATTGTTGTAACTCCGAATCAATTGTCTGTGCTTCCGCGAAAAAAAGCCCTAAAATTTAACATATGAGATTGTGTAATAGAATCAATTTTGATTCTTGAAAGTGCATCGGCAACTATATTTTTGTTTCCTTGCACATGCCGAATATCAGTAGAATACTGTGCAATAAAATCAAGATGACGCATTTGCCGGGGTGAGCATTTATCTACTTTTTTGTTAAAAGCATAAATTAGTGGTTTTTGATCAGTATAAATTTGAAATGTTCTACCCTCTAACATGTATCGGAATTTTCTGATTGTGGAATAAATTGAAAATAGCTCTCGGTCATAAGTGGACCATTTTTGTTGGGATTTATTTAATTTCATTGAAAAGAAAGCTATTGGCCATTGGTTTTGTGAAAGTTGCATTAATGTGCCGCCAATAGCGACATCCGGACGCATCTACCCAAATGCTCAACGAAGCTCCAGGTATCGGATGTCTTAAAAGTGCGGCTTCAGCTATAGCATTTTTAGCTAAACGAAAGGCTGCATCGGCTGCGTCATTCCATTGTAGTTGTTCGGTTGGTTGGGGAACAGTAGAACGGGTTTTCTTTTTTTATTTTTATGCCCTTCTAAAAATTCAATAGTAAAGGAGCAAGTAAATGGGCAGCTTTAGGTATAAAAACAATGGTAGAAAATTGAAGAGACCTAAGAAGCGACGCAATTGAGTTAGAGTTGATGGTTTGGTTTAAACTCTGTAATGCATTTGACTTTGTCGGGGAGTGGTTGAATACCTTCTTCTGAAAGGTGAAAACCAAGAAAATCAATTTTTAAAACACCGAATACGCATTTAGAAACATTTATACTTAGGCCATATTCGTGTAATCTCGAAAATAAGGCTTTTAAATGTTTATGATGTTCCTCCGATCTCTGGAAGCGATTAAGATATTGTCGACGAACGCATATACACCTTCTAAATTACGGGTGACTTCGTCGATGAATCTCTGAAAGGTAGCTGATGCGCCACATAATCCGAATTGCATGCGGGTGCTTTCAAAAGCCCGAAAGGAGTGCAAATCGCGGTTTTATGGATGTCATCCGGGTTCATTGGTATTTGGTGATATGCCTTAACGAGATCGACCTGACTAAAAATTTTTGATCCGTGCAAATTAGCCGTAAAGTCAGCTAAACAAGGAATTGATATTTATCCTTGATTGTTTGTGCATTTAGCGCACGGTAATCTCCACAGGTCGCCAATCGAAGTGCCCTTTTGGGAACCATGTGCAGCGGAGATGCGTAGTTGCTTGAAGATGGCCTTAAATGTCCAGCTGCATCATCTGTTGAAACTCAGATTTTGCAATCGCAAGGCGATCTGGGGCAAGCCGTCTCGGTTTAGCTACTACAGGGGGTCCGTTAGTTTTGATGAAATGGACAGTATTATGTTTGATTGGTTGAGTTGGATCAGGTAATCTTGTTATGGATGGGTAAGATTTCAAAAGGTCATGATAAAGTGTCTCATGACTCGAAAATGGTTTTAACTGAATGAAGTGCAGCTTGTTTTATATGACCTGTTGTTTGAAGTTTGGTTTCAAATCTCGTAAACATTTGTGGCGAAGATCTGGGACTAATTCAAAATAGTGGAGGAAATCGGCTCCAAGAATAGGTGTTTTAACACTTGCAAGTAAAAATGTCCAAATGAATTCTCGCCTAACATTAAGATCTAAAGAAAGTGTTTTCTGACCATATACATTGATAGTGCTGGAATTTGCTGCAAAAAGGGTAAGTTGGGGAGGATGTCGCTTATGATACTCAAGTGCTGGGAGCAAGGACACGTCGGAACCAGTGTCGACCAAAAGAAACATTTGATATTCGGTCTCTAATGAACAGGCGACGTGACTCTGAGGCAAAGAATAAGTCGCCTCTACTCTTTGCTGGTATCGTTTCCCTGCCAAGAACAGGGTTTAACACATTTGTCCTCTTTACACCTTTTACCAAAACGGCGATGATACCAGCATATGGAAGAATCCCTAGATTTTGATCTATTATTGCGGTGATAATGTTTATTATACCTATACGGTGAGCGGCTACGAGAGAATGAAAGAGAATCTATTCGCTTATTTAATTTTTCAATTTCTCGAAACAACCTATCCTCTGTTGTAGTAGCAGACGCTCCCGATATTGCATAAGTCTCAACCGGAGTTGGGGTAACCTCGAAAATTCGATCCGAAATCTCAGCAGCCTTGGCTAAAGTAAGATCCGAAACAGCAGCTAAAATGGATTGTACTCTAGATGGCAATCGCTGCAAAAACGGTTCCAACATTAATTTTTCTGGAACGTTAAAAGTTTCTGCGCGTCGCGTCATATTTCTCAATAGTTCTGAAGGTCGTCGAGAACCTAACTCTTCTCCCGATAAAAGCTGTCGGATTTCTTGCGTTGAAGATTCACCCGAGCGGTTTATAAAGTTCTGTTTTCAAATTTCCATATGGATCAGTAGCATCAGGTTTACCGAGAATATCTCTAACTAATGATGCAATATCCGGTGGTATATGAGAAACTATATAATTATATTTAGTTATTGATTCAGTTATTGGTTTCGGTGTAGCGAGAGCGAATGTGCTTTCACACATGATAAACCATAAACCAAGGCGGGGTCCGGATTTATTATAAGCAGGAATTTGCACAGCATTTACTTCGGTCATAATGCAAGGATTGTTAAATAATATTACTATATATAGAAAATACACCAATATAAATGTAACATACACTTGCTTTAAAAAAATATATAATTGCTTCGAAATAAATACTAAAGACGTATTACATTTCGTAAGACATTTTTTTTTGTCTATATACGAAATTAAATGTAATATAAGAATATTATGTGCACATTTATTAAATATGATTTATGCTTATGTACATTTTTTTTGTTTGCGCACATTATTCATTTACTTTATTTAACATTAACAATATTCTCTATATAAATAACTAAATAAAATAACATCGCGCGCTGAGAAAAAAAATAGTTCTCAAAAGTTAACACATTTGGAAATCATAACAAACACAAATTGGAAGCACAGAAATTGATGGAAAAGAATAAAATGACACTTATCTGCCAGCTTCTAATGAAAAAGGGAGATAATTATGAGTTCACTCATCTATTCGAGAATGATTACTCATAATAGTTGTGCAATACCGGCGAATTTCACTGCAAGCCACTTCTTGTAGAACGAAAAGTTTCGTTTTGACTTCATTCGAAACAGTTTTCTTTTTTTCTTTTGGTTTTAAATATACAGGATTATAAATGAAAATTGGTTGCGCTTTTAAATCCAAAGTCCTTAGTCACCATTTATGGTATATTTTTTTGGTTATAAAATACTATTTAAATAACAGTTCACACGCATCGTTAGAATCGGAACTTTTTTATTCACTAATGAGACCATTTTCTGCTTTTCATACATTCTTCTTGGCTCATTTTTTAAGTTGCCACACGCCTTTTGGCGGATTCACTACAGACTTCTCTTTAAAAGTTAGATTAATTTTTTTTCTTTAATATCGCAACTCAAGTCAAATAATCTTAAAAAGTGTAAACAATCAACCAATCAATGGTTGATGGAAACATTTTGTGTATGAACTAAGTTTGAAGAGCTTTTGTTAACTGTAGTTTTATTCAAAATTATTTTTATTTACATGCATTCTTTTGAACCAGTTCTTGCTTTCATGGGATTTAGAAGTAAGTGTAAACCACAACATTAACTAAACTTTTTAAGAGATAACTTATTCTACTTCTAATGTCATTACAGAGCTATGTTTACATTTTGTGGTAGGCCTCATATAATTTGACATATTTACATAATTCAGAAAGATGCTAAACTCAGACTTTTTTAATACTGATCAAGTAGTTTGAGACCAAAAAAGAACTTTGAATAACTATAGAAATTTTATTTAAAGTTCCTTTTTTAGAAGACCATACGTAAAATATTGGAATTATAAGTGTATCCAAGTTTTAAAAAGAATATTTTCTTTCTAGAAATAAAGAGCAATACATTAAAATACAGAATGTGTATTTAAATTAGTTTTCATAAATTGAAATTTTATTATGAATAATATAGTTTAAGACTGCTTTTAGTTAAACCATTTGAAATTTCAAATGATACTTAAGCTTCTGTACCACGTCAAGGTAGCAGCCACAGAGAAGTGAATACAGTTGGACCTCTACAAATGGGTATCTTTAGGATAGAGAACAAAATCAACTTCTGAAAAAATATATTAAAGTTTTTGTTTGTAAATCACTTGCAATATTTAGAATTAAACATGACTGGACTTTATTATGACAACTATTTTAATAGGGAAGTGATAGCAAATAAGATATGAGTTTATTCAGTTAAGAAATCTTTACTTTAAGTTGTTTCAACATTATTACTATTGAGACGTTAAATTTATGCATATAACCAGGTTATTTTTTACAGTTACCCATTTGAAAAAATTCAAATGTATTCTTTTTTTATTTATTTAAATCAACTGTTATAAATACATTGTTAATCTGGAGTTTTCACAACATGTGGATCTAACACCTACAGTAAAAATGAACATATATATTGCACATTACATACTGTCCAGGAATTTAAATATATAGACTTAAAATTTTTTAAATGCCTTTTTGTGAATCAGGAACTCTATATTGGAATGACCTAAAACTGCCTATAATAAAAAGGAACATACACATGTATTGCACATACGCTTAGATCATTAGGAATTATTAAACGCCTTCTAGTTAATCAGCATTGCACTAAAATATTGCACTATGATCTAAAAACACCTACAATAGAAAATTTCATATGTTGCACATGGATACCTGAAAATTTAAAATTATTAGATTAACACCTCTTTTAATTTCCAGTCATTTTATCTCTAAAATTAATAATGTTAAAACCAAAAATTCATTTTTATACAGATTTTGCTATCAAAACCAGACTCGTTGATACACTTTGTATAGTACTATTGATTTTATTCAAATTTTTGCTGCAAATAAAATGAATATGTCTGCACATATTCCACTGAACTGCATTATCAATGCATGTACATGTAAAATTATGCAAACAGTGGTTACATTCCCTACACATCAAAGTGCATTCTATGGAGCACTTAACATTTCTTCTAATAATATATATGTCCTTACTTCTTGTGGAGCTAACTGACCATTCATTATTTTGAATGCTAGTTAAACTTTGGACAACTTTATGCCTTTTCCTCAGCTGAGATATTTTTGAAGAAACCTTACCTTTCTCCAAAGAAATAAGTCGATCAAATACGCTGTCTCTTACGAATTTCATTAGACTAAACAATGTCTTATCTAGTCGCTTGACTTTTTTCCCTTGGAGATACATGTGCTTTATCATCCAATGTATACTTTCAATATGCATGTTGGTATTTATTCCATACCACTTCCTGTGACAATATGCCCATACTTCACTTCGCTTACTGTAGGTTTGCTCAATATATATATATATATATCTTTTAAATCCTTTCATTTCCTCCTTTTCATCAAACATCTTCAGTGCTTCTTTTAACATTCTATCGAAGGCTGCTTCATCTGTTTCTACTAAAAGACTTCGTCTTGTACTAAAAGAACCGTCTTGTAAGCTTCAACTTGGATTTCTTTCTTCGTTATCAACCTGGAAATACTACGTTTCCAACTTCTATCTACATGCCATGTGCACAATAGTCTTTTCTCAGGAATGCCAAAAACTGTCTTCCATGCATTAAAAAAAGATTCAGAATCATCTGTCATCAAAACTCTTGGAGAAATACAAGTATGTTCTTTAATAGCTGCAAATGTCAGTGTTAACACTGTAGAATCTTGTCGATTGCTTAAAATGAATGCTGCTGGAAATCCCTCTTATCCAAAACTAATAGTGTCACTAAATCAAACCCATATTCATTCATTCCATGTGTGAAATCCAATCATATAGTATCGTTTCCATAAAATTTTAACATATCTTTTTGCGAAGCATTCATAGTCACAAATAGAAAATCTTCTGCTTTCATACCAGGGTACAAATTTTCGTCAAAAATGTTCTAGTCCTTGAAGAGAACTATAGAGAATCTTCTGTTTTTCAGGCCTTCAACCCACTTGTTTACACTTACAACATCATTTGAATCCAAAATACCATCAGAGCTTATATTGTATTCCTCTTTAATATTTTTTATATCTTGCTGTGTTATTAAATGAATTCTTTCTAGTTTCTGATTGATTGAATTTCTTATACCATCCAAGATAGCTTTGACAGGGATTTTGTTTTCTAGTTTTTTCGCTATATCTTCTTTTTCTTCTCTAGTTATTTTCATCTGTCCCAAATCTATCCCATGTTCTGCATGGGTTTTTGTGAATTCCACAGTCAATTTGCTTTCAATGTCTTCATAAAGTTTCATCTTTGAAGGGCAGTTTCCATTAATTTTGTTGCTACCAGCTATTTTCATATTTCTCTTCATATCACCCCTTGCATTATAAAAACCATTGCGATGACAGTAAAAGTAGGTTATTTTTCCACCAGTTTTCCCTGATTTACTTCCAGTATTTTTCACATACAAGGAACTAGTTTGCTTCTCAATGCTTTCTTCCCATAACTTTAAATCTTTAAAAGTGTCGAAAATGTACGAGTATCCTTTTCTATTGTAATATTATGTACCAAATCAATGTGATCCTTCAAGGCTTTTTTAGAAATGAGTTCTGCACTGCAAATAATACATCTTACCTGTTTAATTGTACTTACCTTATTATGAATCAATTTCGCATGTCGATATAAGTTTGAAACTGTAGATAAGGTCTTATCACATTCAATACATTTAAAGCTATCCATTACTAAATTTTACAAGTAAAACATATTTTTAAAAAATAAAGAACAATTGATAATAAAAACACACAAATTTATGTAATAAAAGTAAGTATTCTCTGTACCCATAAAGAATTCCTTCAACTATCGTTTGATACTGAAAAAAAGATAAAATAAAATTATTATTAGAATGGATTAAATTCTCTTGATTAAAAATTACTGCATGTTAAAAACTAAAATCTATCTGAATTCATCCATACCCCTAAACAAAACGTGGTTTTTATTTTACAAAAAAGAAATGATTCATTATTCTGCAAAAAGCAATACGGAATTAATTTTTTAAGCAATTTTGATGTTTTCCTTGATGTAAAATAATAATTGTTAAATAATGAAAAACAAATTACTTACCGCTAACCAAAGAAAATTTGCTTTTCAAATAATACAAAACGGACACACTACTGACCTGAAATACAAAATTATTTTTACTATGCATTGTATCTCCTTGATAGTAGATTGCTACATGTTTGACAGTAAATTCAATTAGTTCCTGTTGAAATACATATTAAATTGCCTTCGATTTGCAGAAGAAAACCAATCAATCTGAATTTATCCATAATTTCAAAGAAGATACGCGTTTTTTTAATTTAAATTATTCATTAATATTTTCAATTAGTTCCTGTTGAAATACATATTAAATTGCTTTTGATTTGCAGAAGAAAATAAAAGTTTTTAAAACAATGTTGATGTTCGCTAATAATCGTTAAATAATGAAAAATTATTTACAGCTAGATTCAAAGGAAATATCCTTTTCAAATAATAAAATGACACGGACATACTCGCTATACTTAACTGGAAAACAATTTTCAAAATTTTTCTCTTTCGGTAATAAGGGAAATTTTTCCTTTCCCTCACGATGTCAGCGCCCCCTGGTGATTTAGGTTATTTTTAACATTAAGATTCTTCTTGTCCCTATGGGCTTTATTCCCTTTTAACAGGGCCGATCCTAGCAAGTGTGCAGCGCGTCGTATGTGGTTCTATCAATCAAACAAAATTTCTTACGAATTTTCTTCGATTCACAGCATAGCACTAAAAAACAGAAATAAAAGAAACATACGTATGTATTAAAGGCTAGCTCTGATGTATATATATCTGCCTGCTTACATGTATACTCCTAGTTGGAGAGTAATTTCATATGATCTAATCCACTTAGCCCTTTAACGTGTTTACTGTTATCTCTATGTTAGCAGCAGGGGCAGCTCTAGGGCTGGGGAATTTGAACCCATGTCTAAGGCGGCATTTGGACCGAATTTGATAAATACTTTTTTTTTTTTTTTGCTACAAAAAATTGGTATGAAAATATTTTTTGTATTATATTATTTTGGCTTTGAAAAAACCTTGTACCTTACTTAAATACCTGGAATTTTATTTTAGATTGAATAGAAATGCCGATTAAAATGCTAGTAAAATTTGTATATATATATATATATATATATATATATATATATATATATATATATATATATATACAAATATATATATATACAAATTTTACTAGCATTGTTCATATGTTATTAGTTTAATGATTTTTTAATATTTATAAATTCCTCATATATAATTCTTTCCTTTCCTCTAGGTACATATGACAAATTACAGGTGAAGGTTGGCCGGTCCCAAAACATGTTTAAACCTGCAATCCTGGTTCCTAAGGCCAGGAGTTTGTCATTATACTATTGTGTCTTCTTCCTAATTATAGTTATCTTAGGTTTATAACTATGTGTTTATTTTTATATTTTCGTTTATATATTTGTATATATATATATTTATTTATTTATATATTGGATTTTTTATTTTGGATTATATATATATATATATATATATATATATATATAATGACTATATCTTTATTTAAAAAATAAAAATATGCACTGCGTTGCAATTTGTTGTAGCAAACATATGGCCCTCCGACCTCGGAATGCAGTTACAAACGATTATCTTTTGTATATAGTAATACTACGTTAAGGATGACAAAAATGCACGAAGCAATATTTTGTTTAGAGTATCTTTCGACAAAGTAGCAGTTCTTCAAAATTCTGCTTTTATGTAGAATTGAAAATTATGTCTGTTAAAAATCTATATATATAAATATATATATATATATAAATATATATATAATATATATATATATATGACAAAAATGCAGGCCTGCTGGTAAAATAAAGGGGCATCATCTTCACAATATTTTTATTACGCTATCATATATAATCTAACATGGCGGACCTTTTGCCGCGCAACCGGGTGTTACGAAATACAACATCGCAGCGAGGAGACACAAGCCAAGTCCTTTCTTAGTATGCGTTCGCCTTCGTCAGCGCTCGTTGCTCCTTTTAACAGGCTTGTTTACTCATAAATCCTACGCGATGATAAAGAGTTCGCTCTATTTTCATTTATTACTTCTAATTTTGAACCTAAACTTTCAAACCTGACATATATATATATATATAATATATATATATATAATATATATATATATATATATATATATATATATATATATTATTCATCTCTTTTCTGATTTATTAATATCTCTATAAAAAAATTACTTGCATTTACATGCCCATTTAAATATTTTATTGGCTTTTTGATAGAATTTATTTTTAAATATATATTCGATTTATTATTTTTTTTTTTTGCAATTTCCAGTTATATATTTGTTTCTAGCAATGTGAATCCGGTATTTCATTTCATGCATCTTATTTTCTTATTCTGTACCGAGTATGTTTAAAGTCAGTTTTCTTATGTGTTGAAACCTACAAGGGTTCGAGCCTGTTGAGAACGTTAAATTATGAATTTGACATGTTTTTCTCTTATTTTATTCTATAACTTTTTTTTCCATCCCGAGAGGGTCACAAAGGACATTATTCCCGCAGACAAGATGTCCGGCTTCAGCCGACACCCCCTAGATACAAGGCCTGGCGACTGAAATGAGAGAGGCTTGTGACGTCACATATAGTAGGTATAGAAATCCCGCCTGATTTGAAATTCACTTTACTCGCCTACGCCATTTTGGTTGTTGTTCCTCTACAGTTTGCAGCTTTCAACATTTTTATTGCAGATTTTCAATTTATTTGTGACGATTTTGGATAAGATCATAAAAAAATGGTCTACTCATGCATTGTACCGATTGCAAAATGTTTGGATTCCCAAAAGAGGACTCCCTTCGAAAAAAATGGATACAAGCCATTTCAAGAAAATATGTTGCTCCATCAAAGTATTCGAAGGTAAGTTTTTTAATTTTATTCTATTTATGGAAATTGTAATAATATCTTTATTTTAAAAGTCTACAAATAATTTTTATAGGTTGTTCGATAAGACCTTTGAAAATGTACTCATTTCTTTTTCTTCATGTGAGTTTCTTAAACATGGGCAATTCATTTTTATTTATCTATAATGATAAAGGTGTTTTGTTTATGAAATAAATATTTTGTAGCCCTAATAAAATTTATGTTTTTAAAAATGAGCCCAAACAAGCATTGTTAATGAGACAAAAACTGTCTAGTGCTTTTGCTATTGCTGCTTTATTTTTGTGTCATTTACCAAATACCTTTTCGTAGAATTAACGAAAGTACCTTAAGTATTAATAGTTTGTTAGCAAAGAAAACCCATTATGATATATAGCTCGTAGTCAATGTAAATATGGACATAAGCAACCATTTATTGATTATTTTGTATATTAATATGATGTGAGATGTAAAACACATTCATAACAACAACAAAAAAAAAAAAAACTAGCTGATTTTTGACTATTAGGATGACTTTAAAAGTAAGAAAAAAAAATAAAGCTGTAAAAATAGCTGAAAACAGATAAACATAGCGTTAACCTCACAATTCGTTAACTTCATAGTGTTAACTTGTAGTACGATTGCTATGACAGCAAATATGGGAGAAGACGCCACATTTACAGGTAGTGAGGACCGATTTCTAATCCCATGACGACAACACTGATAGCTTCTTTTCTAGAATTGTTTACATTAATGTAGACTACATGGTTTCCCGACAAGAAGGATTTCTTCGTATCAAGTTGCTTTGATGACAACCATTTGCTGGAAAAACACAAACACAAATTTCATTAAATCAAAAAGAAAAATAAACAAAATTTTGTATAATATCAAAAATTGTTTTGATGTTGTATCAAAATTATTTTGGTATTCCAACAAAAGTTCCATTCAAAATTTTTAAAAAATCAAATTATCAGAGAAATTTTTGTTAATTCTAACAAATAATTTTTGTTGATGCAAAACAATATATATATATATTTAATTTTATAGGTTTGTGAATTACACTTTTCGGATGATGCAATACGAAGATACACCGAAGCTTACAATGAAAGGACTGGAGAGAAGATATGTGTGCCCTTAAAGCATTTCAGACTACAAAATTTTGCTGTGCCAACTATTTTTATACAGATTTCCCCACATATCTTTCTAACTCTGGAAATCCCGCTCGAGAATGTCCTGAGCAGAGACTGCAAAGATTAGAAAATGAACACTTACAATGCTCAATCCAAGCAAGCATTATTTCCAGGGAAGAATTGGAAAAAAAGAAATCATTTATGTCGTTTCCAGAATTAGTAGAGTGTTTAAATGCAGAGGAGCTTCAGGACATATGAACTGTTGTTTGTAAAAATGATCTAGTAATAATTATGATGCCAGACACAATAATATCTCCTGTTATTAAAGCATCAGTGATTATAAATAAAGACTTACATTTAACAATTCACATAGGTCAAACAAAGATAGATCAACTTGGTAAAAAGGTAATAATACTATTGTTGTAAATGAAATATTACATGACTGGCTCTCAGAATAGAAATGAAAAGCTCCCATGATTTTCCTACAGCATTTAGGCTTATTGTTAATCTTTTAGAAAGTGTGTTTTCAGATTTAGATGATGATCAAAACATTGCACTCCATTTCTTAATGGACTAACTCAAGTTTTTAACTAGTAACTAGTTTTCTTTTAGATATTCCTCTGAAATGATGTTTTTTTTTTTGTATATTACAATCCATATCACCTCATGCCTATAAATTTTTAAGAAATTCAGGATATCTCAATATTCCCCATCCCTGAACTTTGCGCAAAATTTGTACATCTTTAAAAACTAACCCTCAAACAGAACAATCAAATGAAAACTTTCTAGCATACATGAAAAAAAAAGTAAATATCCTAAAATCTGTTGACAAACTGTCATACTGATGCTTGACGAAATCTATTTAAAGCCATATTTAGAATTTAAAGGGGATAATATTCTAGGGATGGCATATAACAGTGAACAAGCTGCTACTTCAGCATATGTGTTCATGTGATTCAAAGTCTTCTTTCTCCTCTTAAAGAAGTAGTTTATATAACGCCAGTGAAAAAAATCGATGGAGAAAATTGTTTGCTGTTGTTGAAAAAACTATCGTAGAACTTGATGGTATAGGATTCAAAGTTATAGGTGTTGTTTCTGACAATAATTCTATAAATCGAAAAGCAATGTCAAACTTTTCTGTTCCTCCCAAATTGAGCATTGTATATCCACATCCTCAGATTCTTCCAATCCTTTATTTTTTTGTTATTGATTCAGTGCACATTTTTAAATGCATTCGTAAAAATTGGATTAATCAAAAGAAAAAAAAAAATGCAGGTCAATGTTTTTATTTTCCAGATTTTGAAGATCATAATAAGTTTCCATTATTCAGAAGCACACAAATTTATCTACACTTAAACAACTATATGACATAGAAAGTAATAATTTAGTAAAGTTTGCTTATGATTTAACTTTGAAGGCTTTATGTCCTACAAATCTTGAAAAACAAAATGTGAAATTTGGGTGCTTAAGATATTTAATAATTTTGTTATTCAGGGGCTTTAACTATTAGGAGAGCAACATAAACTAATTAGTTATGAAACAACATCAATTTGTATTTCTTTAATTTGTACATGGTGGAAAATAGTTAATGTTAAAAGACCTTTAAAGGGACAGTATTTGCTTGATCCTTATCAGCAACCGATTACTTTATCTCCAGACAACCAAACATGTGAATTCTTGCATAAAATTTTGTCATGGTTAGACTCGTGGAAGGGAAAAAATTGTATTACTGGCACCCTTACTAAAGAAACACATCTTGCTTTTATTCATACCACATACGCTTTACTTGAAAGGTCAAAATATTGAATTAACGATTTAAAATTTAAGTATTTTCTTCCCAGAAAAATTCAAACAGATGCGTTAGAAAGTCGTTTGGGGAAATATAGAACACTTTCAGGTTCTCAATATTTACTATCAATTCGACAGCTTTATGAAGTAGAAGCTAAACTCTAAGAATGCAAAAGTTTTTACCTCTAACTTTGGTTTCAAACACATATGGCCAGTTTAACTTAAAAGACATTCATTTGGAAGATTCGTGTAATGAAAATCCTTTAGAGTCATCAGTATTGCATAATTTTAATATTACACTATCTGAAAAAGATTTTCGTGATGCTCAGCCGTATCTACCTGTTTTAACATATTTAGCTGGTGTTTGTGCTAGAGCAGCACTTAAAAAATTAAAATGCGACTTTTGTTCCAAATCACTTGTTCTTAATAAATCTTTTGAACTAAATTCTAACTATGATTTAATACGCAACTTAGACAGAGGAAGTTTATTGTGCCCTTCTCCAGATGTTGTTACACACACAGCAGTGCTCTACAACTATATAATAGTTCAGAAACTTCTTTCCGATGATTATGAAAATATGTTTCTTAAACAAAATAATCAACGTCAAATTCTTCAGAAATATCTATTAGCTTGATAAATTCAAATGAATTTTTTTATATGAGGAACCTTGTAACAATGATCATTCTTTTGAGCTAGTTTTAAAGCATATTATCCTCACTTCTTCAAATGCATTATTAAATAACTACTGTAAGGAAGAAATGATACTAAAAAAGTTGAAACGAAGAAAAGAAAAATGCAATCTTTATTAGCTAAATAAAGTACATTATTTTTATGTATGTGGGTGCGTTATTTTTCTCTCTATATATATTTATTTTTTAGGTGTATATCTATGCTTTTATGCGTGTATGATTTATTTAAAAAATATTTTAAACTTATTTTACGATAACTTGTCATATTGTTATTTGTAGGAACTTTATTTTTGGTAATTTTTAATGCTTGTTATTGCAAAGAGTGTGTGTGTAAATTTTTGTTTATTACTATATATGGCACTAATGAAGTTTTACAACATATTTGATTCCCATTTGTAACAAGGTATAACTGAATAAGTACTTTTGGGAGAAAAAGTACCAAAGATTTAAGGAAAGAAAAGTAACTGTGACAACAGTTAAATAAATTGTGTAATCTATTTTTATGTATGTACTTATTTTCTTGTATATATCTATAATTTTATAGTATAGATTTTTCTCTAAAATATATTTGAAATTTATTTAATATTTCTTAATGTTGTGATTGTATTTGATACCAATAAAGTTACTGCTTTTAAGTTTGTGTGTCCTTTTTTTTTTATTTGCTCGAAAAAAATACCTACTTTATTAACTAAATGAATTACATTTTTTTTTGCATGGGTGTATTATAACTTATTTTACGATAACTTGTTATATTGTTATTTATAGAAACTTTTTTTTGGTAATTTTTAATGCTGCTATTTCAAAGAGTGAATTTTTGTTTATATTACTGTGCATAATACCAATAGTTTTAAAACATTTAATCTACATTTGTAACAATGCATAATTGAATAACTATTGTTGGGGGGAAAATATAGAAACATTTTAAGCAATGCAAAGTAACTGACAAACAGCTAAATAAACTGTAATCTGTTTCTGTGTATATATTTAATTTCATGTATGTATCTGTAATCATATATGTATGGGTTTAACAAAAGTTTTTTTTCGTCAAATTAGTTAATGGTAATTTTTCATACTGTTATTACAGGCAGCAAGCTTTCGTTTATTAATTTGATACCAATTAAGTTTTAAAACATATTTAATCTACATTAGTAACATTGAACAACTACTTTTGGGGGGAAAATTTAAGGAAAGAAAAGTAACTGATAAACAGCTAAATAAACTGTGTAATCTATTTTTATGTATGTATTTATTTTTCTGTATATATCTATAATTATATAGGTATAATTTATCTACAAATATATTTGAAATTTATTTAATAATACTTTATATTGTATTTGTGTGATACCAATAAAGTTACTATTTTTAAATTCGTATGTCGTTTTTTGTTTTGAAAACTATTTCTAAGTTTATTTCCCTCTTTGTAACTATTCTAAAAAAAATAAGAAAATAAATTTTAAAGCTAAGAAATAAGCAAAGTTTTGTAAAAAAAATATGTATTCGAATACAAAAGGTTCTTACAATTTGCTACAATGTAATAAATGTGTTTATAAATGTTCATCGTAATGCGTTCGTAGTAAATAGATCGATAACCATATACTTGCAATTATTATTTAAATAGGTAAACTAATATTTACTCTTATGTTTTACGTACATGAAACACAATTTAATGATTAATTTACTATTTTTTTAAAATTTCCTGTAAGTATATTTGTTTTAATAACAAAAAATATTTAAAAAAAATGTATCAGAGAAGCTACGTTGAGGATAGACGATTTCTCCCTACTAGTAGTGACTTCACAAACCAGTCGCCAGGTCTTCTATCATCTAGGAGGTATTGTTTCAGCTAACTTAAGGGGGACAGAGGCAATAAGAATTTTTGAAGATAGCGAGAGCCATGGGAGATGTTTCATTTTAGTCTTGAATGTTGTTATTTAAATTTACAATAAATACTTTTAATCTCTACCATCAACAGACTCGTTTTCGAAAAAAATGGCCTGTTAAAATTGGTACAATTAATCTCTTACATTTAGCTCATTTGAAATAGCAACAGGTAATTATTTTTTTAGTTTCGAATTAATTTGTATTTCTTAAGACTTAAAATAATATACAAATTCTTCATGTAAGGTATACCTCCGAATAAGGCACAACTAATGTTGCTACCGGTCTTTTTGAATATGAATCTTATGTATTTACCTCTTATTGAGAGACATTCTATTTAAGAGACTCTGAAAATGTTTCTTATTTCTTTTAAGATTTCAAAGACAAATTTGTGTTTCTCTTTAAATAAATTAAATATAGCACTGTCCTAATAAATCAATGTAATTTAAAAGAGGAAAGAAACATATAAATAAAAAAATTACAACATTGTCTGCTTCACGCTTCGATTTAGAGACAAAACAGAATATGTCATAATGCCATTGCAACTCGTGGGGGCGCGTTTTCTATGGGTTTACATAAGAAATAAAAATGCTTGCTTAGGTGGACACAATGCACAGGCTTTCAAAAATGTTCGTTCAACGGAATATTTTCAATAAATTTCTGTAAGTAAAAGATTTTATTGCTCATTTCAAATGCTTATACAGTAATTAAACATTTTCTATTAAGAATATTTATTTTTTATGAACTTCAAATTTAAAAAAAAAACTGTGACTAAGGTATTTATTTGTATATCATTTACTTAAGGATTAACAAGACTTGAATTTTTAATTAAACTAATTGGCTTAGCATTAAATGACAAAATACCCAATGTCTAATCTAGTGGGTTTAAATTTTTGGCTCTAGGGCATATTGTGTCAAAAACAAGGTTCCTTATTGGAAAAGGTACTTCTATATTTTTACCCTATTAAGATAAAGCAGCGTTTTTCAAACTGCGGGGCTCGCCCCCTAGGGGGCGTGATGACTCTGTAAGGGAAGGACGCGAGCATATATTAAAAAGTAGTAAGCAAAAGATTATTTTTTAAAAAATATATTAATTTACTGAAAGTAAACAATCAAAATATATTCTGACATAATAAAAAATAAAATACACATTTACACCGACATAATAAACTTATAAATGTATAAGTACTGCACAGTATATCTTATAATTAATTTAACAAAAGTATAAAGACAAGTTTAATAATTATCATTGATACCAAGGGCTTATTATATATAAAATTATGTACAAAAATTAACACTTATTTTGATAATTTGTACGGTTTATATTTAATCCATTAATTGCTGATAAAAAGTTACTGGATTCGTTCCCCAATTCCACGGTTTTCCACGTAAGCAAACGTATGTGATGTATTGAGGGGATGGAGGAGAAAAGGAATAAATAAGCAAATCCTCTGAAATATATAAGTAAATCTTTCGAAAATACTATCAAGGTCATTGTAATCGAAAGCCTTCGGAATGATTTTATGCATAGCAATGCACAGAAGAAGGTGGCACTTTTGAGTTTGAAGTCGCATTGTAGATTTAGCGTCGAAGTTTAGTATTTTTGAATTGAATAAATTGTAATTGTAAGGAAGGGGGTGCGATAAAAATTATGATTGAATATTGGTTTGTAAATGTAGAAAGTTTGAGAAGCACTGAGGTAAAGCATTAAGGATTATTTTCTTGTATTTACTTTCATGAAAAAGTGGACTATAAAAAAAGTATATTTAGTTTTAAAAGAATCTCTTTCGTTAGTATATGCGTATACATTTACGTAATAAATAAATTCATATAAGTGCATAGGATTTTAACATACAAGATTATTGAGTTAAAAGAAAACTAGCTAATTTTAATGTAAATTAAGGTATCCGACTACCCTAAAACCATGATTTTTTTCAAAAATTGGCAAATTTTTTATGACTTTATTTTATAGACCATTTTATTAACTTAATAACAATACCAAGTACTTTATTTTCCCTCCACTAGAACAAAAACTACAAGCATTTTAGTAAAAGCACAAATGCCATAACTTTACACAAGATGTCAAACTTTGAAATGCGTTTTACGCGAAACGTGTTTTTTTCGAAAAACTCAAACGGGGACCGCGATTGCTCAAAAAGTTTTGAAAATAATTAGCTGAAATTTTTGCTTATGTTTTGCATAACAGTAGAAGTGTTTTGATCTTCAGATTTATCTATAACTGTTTTATTTCAAAATTTGCAGCTATTTATGTGAATATAGTCAATGTTTTTTTAAGCAATTTCGTATAATGACTTAGATAAAATGCTCTAGTTTTTGTAAAAATTAAATTATCTCTTATCATGAAGGTCACTTCAAACAGGAATAACAAAGTAACACATCAAAATTGAAAAATTGAGAATTTGTTCATAAAATCTTTGTACAGAGCGGGCCCCGTTTATGTAATTTTTCGTACATTTTTACTAGTTTTTTCCCATTTTAATAATAATAATATTTTTTTCTTTTACCAATTTTAGGATTTTTTCCTTAAAATATACTAAATAAATATAAAAATCACATAAAGATCTCCATATCTCCTTTTTTTCAAAAAAAAGTTGTCGCAAGCAGTCGGATACCTTAAATTATTTTGTATATACGTATCCTTAGTTATAGTTAAGAGTACATGACTGGTAAAATTTTATCTTTGGATTAAATCGAAATAATATTAATTGATGCAATTTTTTTTAATAAGACCGCTTCCACTTATAGAACGAGACATGCATATCCTTTATTACTGTTCATTCTTCTTGTGGTTCATTTTACTTGTTCATAGTAAATTTTTATTTTTTTTTCTGAATCATCAATTTAGAATCATTTTCTTCTGAATCTACATGTGAAGTCAATATAACATGGTATTTTTCTTTTCTGTCCCTTTTTTTCTACACCAAGAGAAATTTAGTAATTTATGTTGCAATTATAAATATAATCTTATAAGTAATTGTGTTATTATATTTAAAGTTTGTGAATTAGGTCAATATAATAGGTTAGTTATTTCAATGTTTACTTTTTTTTAAATTTAAAGAAGGATAAATTTAGTATAATTAATAAAAATTTATTTTCAAATAAGATTGCTTGTGTTAATATTTAAAAGTCATTGAAAAAATTCCGAAATGACATTTTTGATTAAGCTAAAAGATAGAATTTTATTGGAATGAGAAATAAAATATAATTTGCAATTACGTAATAACCATGAAAATACTCTAAAACACATAAACTGTATAAGATCGTGGAGCGAATTAAAGGCAAGGCTGGAAAAAAAATTGTATTTTGACGCTGAACAACAAAATGTACACAATCGAGGGATAAAAGCGATGACGCGCTGTTAAGAACAGTTGACTCCTTTCGCTGTCCAGAGATGGCGCCACGAACTGGGACTTTTTTTAATTCTAGAAGGATTTGTTATTGGCGGGAAAAATGCCATTCGATTCGTATATGTGTGTGATGGAAGCATCGTTTTTTTTTGTTATTGTGTTGTGCAATGTTTTCTTACATGTAATGGCGTGCTTGTGTGTTTTGTTGCAAAATATAGACTGGAAAAGCTCTTTGCGTGTTTCTCAATGACTCATCGTAACTTAACACTTTTTCCTCAAGCTTCTATAAAAAATGTACTTAGGTGTCCAGCATGGAAGCAGCAGTCGCGGTAAGTCGAAATACATTGGCATCCAATTAACATGATTGAATCTAATTCTATATTCATTATTCTAATTCTAAAATGATTCTTATTCTTATTCATAACACGCGCCATCATTGAAAGAATAATTGCTGAAGTACAATTTTTAGCCAGTCAAAATTTGGTTTTCAGAGGAATTAGCACGAAGTAGAGATAATGGCAAATTTATAAAGGCTGATTAGACATTAGCCAAATTTGATCCAGTTATTTCAGAACACCTTCATTATGTCAGTAAATGCTAAAATAACAGAACACATATTTCACCCTACTTAGACCAGCGTTTTCAGCGTTTGTCAAAGAAGCAACAATTACACTATAATTATTGACTCTACACTAGATATTAGCTACAAAAAACAATAAAGTTTATTATTTTAGATATGTGAGCACTACTGATGTGTGTGTGGTGGTAAGGTATATGTTTTAGACGAGTTTTTAGGAATACTACTCAAGAAAGGCTATCAGATATGAACACATTCTCTATTGAATCCAAAATCTCTAAAAAAATTGATTTCCCCAAAATTATTGGCACAAATTTGCTTCTCAGAAAGCCAGAAAAGTTATTTTATAATTAATTACTAAGTAGCCATTGTAGAAGGTCCGATTTATATACTTTTCGTTACAGGAGATTTATGTGCTTTAGTACTTTTTTATTAGATTATATTTCCCGAGTGAATACTGTAGTTTTGCTTTTCTGATTATAAAATGCATACTTTTATTTCAAAGGTAATATTTTTGCTTGTTTATTATTTTGTCGCGATCATAACCCAATAGCTGAGCAAAAAAAGTTTTTGCACTTGAGACTTTATTTGCATTTCTCAAGAGTGTTAAATTTATCTAGAGGTCTGAAAATATAAACAATTTTTAAACAGGTATAATTCCTTTAAATTTAAATTAAATAATTCGAATATTTTACACATTATTTATAAAGGAATGGGGCTTCAAAAAAGTATAAAATGTTTAAAATATAATCATAATTTCAAAAATTATAAGCATATTAAAATAAGAAACTTTTGTCGCGCATGCTATTTTCTAAAAGAGTAAGTTTAATTACTAGCTATAAGTTGATTTATAAAGACAAATGTATTCTTATTACTTTGTAGCTACTTTTATATAAATAGAATAACAACTTACATATTTTAATAAATAAAAAACATACATTTTTAAAAAATATTTAAAAAATTGCAATACTTTACAAATATTTTGAAATGCAAAAGATATATAATACTAAAATTAGGTAGGGTTTAAAGAGTATGATATGTATTGTATAGTTCTATAAAGTTTTATACATCAGAGACTAATATTTTAGAAAATAGCATGCGCAAAGCAAAAAATACTTAATATTTATTATAGAATTTTCATATGCTTATGACTTTTAAAATTATTATTATATTTTAAACATTTTATACTTTTCTGAAGCCCCATTCTATTATAAATAATGTGTAAGAGATTCGAATCATTTAATTTAAATTTAAAAGACTTATATCCGTTTGAAAATCGTTTATATTTTCAGACCTCTAGAAAAATTTAACACCCCTGAGACCCCTTATGTGTTTTACTTTTTACTCTTCTACAGGTAGACGAGTTTATAACCTCAATATATAAGTATTAAACAAGTAATTAAATATATAATAAGTAAGTAAATAAGTAAATATTATAATAAATAATTAAATATGTAAATATTATAATAAGTAAGTAAATATGTAAGTATTATAAGTAAATATATATTAAATATGTAAATATTATAATAAGTAAGTAAATATGTAAGTATTATAAGTAAATATATATTAAATATATAAGTATTAAATATAAGTATTAGTCAAAATATGAAAAATTCTCTGGAGGGGCGGCACATTGGGTCTTCGCACGAGGGCGGCCGACACTCTAGGATCGGCAATGAATTCTTCATCAACTCTTGAGACAACTTTGTTGGATTCATTCATAGTGAAAGAATGACGTTTTCTGAAATTTATGTGTATGATTTTGTTGCCAATAGATGGAACCACTTCATCGGTAGCCCAATGCGAAATTTAAAAAAAAATCAACCAGAGCTTCTTTAAAATTTAAAATTTTCAGCTCTTTCGCGAAGTCAGTTGATCGAATTTGCTCAGGCACAGTTCTAGTGTACTCTAATTGCGCAGATTCTAACCATTGGGAATGCTCGTAATCTTTGATCGATGGTGTAAAGTATTGCTCAAAAATCACGTCAACTGTCGATGTTTGTAATTGAGTGACCATTTGCAACAATTTTTTTGAAATATTTCCAAATGTTTTTGGAACATTTTTAATTGTATGCAATAGGAAAAACCATCAGTTATTAGAACATCTATATGATGTGGTTGCTCATGCTGGACCTCTTTCTCGAGACATTTCATCAAAGCAGATTTATCGGTCTTACAAATAGTGACATCCAAATGGCACATGGACAATGGTACTGAGGAAATTGGGTAAAACAAAATCTTTGAAATGTCTACATTGTAATCCATAGAGATACCCAACATGCGTCCAAATAAATTCTTTGGATTTTAATTTCTTAAATTTTACCACCTACCTGAACCATCTCTTTTTCCCCTCATAATCTTTGGAGAAGTTGTCAATGGATATTTTCTTTATATCTTTTTCAAATCTGTTAATATCTGATAAATATTCGGAAAAAATATTTTACGTTGATAATCTCCTTTTTTTCAATATTTAGAAGGAATGCCTCTACCAGGGGTGATATGGATTTTCCAGATGAAATATTTATCAGTGCGTCCTCTTGCGCACTTCTGAGCAGAAGGGATTAAGAAATCGGTCGAAGGTTGCGATAAATTGTCTCAATTGTTTGGTATTTTTCCGGGTGTTATGGAGATTTAAGTCTGTTGAAACATCTTGATGATTTGGCAGTCCTAGTTTTGGATAAACATGATTTATAATCGTAGACTTAACATCATGATTACGAGCCTACCGTTGACGTGCCAAAATTGAAGTTGTTTAGTGTATAACACCTGTGAGCCTTCTAGCAGTGTTTGCATTTATAGTTTGCTCTAATACCAGGTTAATCGGTTGTCTAGAAAATGGTTTAGTGGCCCGTTTGATACCAAAGCGACTTTGTTTAAATTCTTCGTATAAGTCAGAATGGGTTTGTGCAACTTTCAGCAAATTATCATAATATTTTACGGTCCACCGTGCATAATTTTGTTGGTTGCATTGTAATGGCCTCCCACCTGGGGAAGCCATCTCCTCGTCTACTCGACCTAAATTTGTAGGAGGTAAAGATTGATGACCCAAACTAGCCATGAGAAATCCAATTTATTATTACCAAATATAATAATCTAAGACAAGCCAACTATAGAGGGAAAATCTAGAGTGATATAACGATAGCTTAAAACCCTAAGTGAACAAGCGCATGAAATCCTTATTACTTAACTTTACTCAAAGTTATCTTAAGAATTCTAACTTCCTTAAATTATTTTAATAGCTAAAGCCCGTCCTATAATCACACGTCTAAATTCCGATCCTTACCGTAACAGTACTGCTTTCCGCAATTCGGCTTATTTTCCTTCTATTTACGATTACTAAACTTCCACTATATATATGTACTAGCTAATCTGCATATCAAAGTTTCTTCTTGAGGGGGATGGCTGGGAAATAACTCAATTGCTGGCCCTAAAGATTCCCCAAGAGGATTAATATAAAATCACGTAAAGCCCTGTCACAACATATAAAAAATATATTTGTAATTTTAGGCAATGTTGATATGAAAAGTTCAAAATCCCCAGTGCGAATGATCCGTGACAGGTCCAAGTAATGATGTATAAGATTGATGTAAATCAACTAAAATTGTGAAGTTTTACCAAGTTTACCATTGAGACATCGTTGCCTGAAAATAATATAATTATTCATCAATTCTTTCAGATCTTCATTTTCAATGTGAAATGACGATATTTCACAGTTTTTCACAGGAGTAGTAGTGACGATGAAAATATCAACGAAAATGGTGTATGATATTTACATGTAATAATACTTTTTTTTGTAACTTAGTAATAATAAAATAATACTTTTTACTTTATATAAGATGATTATAAACGTAATAAAACTATTTTTTCATTGTATTTCTTAAGCAATCGCAATAGACTAAACGTCCTATCTCACTCGCACCCACCTTACACTCACACCTGCAACATACTTTCAATGTGTCTGGAAAGATGAAAAAACCATTAAAATTGTCCGGCTATAGATGTATATATATGTTTTTATAGGTCCCCAAGTAACATATATAAAGTTCAGCTTTTATACTATAACGAAGGTGTAATTATTTTTTTTAAGTTAAGAGGTGTCTGGCAGGGGGTTGCAACTATACTAAATGTCCGGCAATGGATGACGTGATTTCTGTTATTCCGAAGAAAATATAAAAAAAAATTGAGCTTTATACTTAATGGAAGTTGAGGTACTGTTTTATACACCTTTAATAACTGTTACCTGCGCAAAAGTAAGCACAATCCAAACTCCATACTCGCTGATCATTCTTACCTGTGTTGGTGACATCCGCAGAGAAACTTTCAACTTTTATAAAATAAGGAAGGTCTGGCAGTCGTGGGCTCTTGTCTATTATATTTTTTATAAGAGTTTTCAGAATTGTGATTGAATTTTTTTAATAAAATGTTTCAAGTATAACCCTGAAATGGATACTTCAAAAAAAAATTTCCTTTGTGATTTTAGCAATACTTATTCATTTGTAAGAAGCCCAGTGACTGAGTGCTCGTGCATCGCGCTTCCACACCACAGATCCGAGGTTCAAACCCCGGGCTGAGTGAGATCGAGTCAGCCTTTTATCCCTTTAGTGGGCTGATAAAGGAGTACCAAGCTTTCTTGGGAACTTAACACTGGGGTCTCGTGTCAGACTGACCACCTGACCGGAACATCTGCTCATGCACCTCAGGGCCCAAGGTCACGTATACTGATATGGGTACAGTAGGCCTTGGCCCTCATGGGCTGTTGCGTCTCTGAGTTAAGTTTAGTTATACATTTGTTGACAGGATTTTTTTTAAAAAATTCATTAAAATGTATAAAAAGTGAAGAGAGTGAGAGAAGGGGGAGGGGGAGGATTACATTAATTTCCCACTATAAAGTAACAAGAGGGTTGTTGGCGAAATATTGCATAATTTTGAGCCTCGGTCAAGTGACGAGGACGACACTTCAGCTACCAACCCTCCCTCCTAACTACCACACAACAACAACGGGAGGACATTGAACTTCAAAAGATTTAATGTGCATCAGCCTTCTCTACACTGTGAGTCTTCTGTGGCACCAGGACTCGAATCCGTGACATTCCGGCATCGAGTTCGTGACCAGAATCACTAGGTTACCCCGCAGCCACTATTCAGAGTGAAACAAAATTATTTAAATTTTTAAATATAAAATTTTGAAGCATACGCAAAAAACACAGACGTTGTAGAATTTCCAAACATTTAACTAAACATAGTATTTTGTATGTAGAAAAATAAATAAATAACAATAAAACATTTTATACTAAGTTGGTTAATATATTTTTGTAAATGCAAAAAAAAAAAAAAAAAAAAAGTTTCAAATAATATAAATTTGATTATTACGGAGCTTATAAAAAAAGTGTCATCTTAAAAATTTGAAATAGCGTGTAATTTTCTTATGAATACATGTATATTAAGAAATTAAGAAGTCTCTGATTTTATTTATTTATTTATTTTTTGATAATGAAATTCAAAATGTTGCCGTTATTTGTAACTAAGTAGTAATAATCAAGAGCAAAAAGGAATTCTGATTGATACAGAGCTAAGTATAACAACTTTTATATATTGCTGTCATTTTTGCATTCATTGTCAAAATTCAATGGTACTTTAGAACCTAGATATTACATATGACAATTGAATATGGTATGCTATAAATGATATTTTACAATAAAAAAAAGTTTACCAATAAAATGATTTATATATTTATATCAAATCACTTTTTTTAAAAAAAATCACTATATTTTTTTACTACTTATTTTTATTTTAAGTTCTGAAATTAACCAAATGCTATTAATCATAATTTATTGGCTATAGTCAGAAAGCATAACTAAATTTAAAGCTATAATTTTTTAAAAATTGGCTACAATCTCTAGAAACATCTATGTCGTGTTAATTAAAACATTAATTTGTTTTGTTTTGCAAGGAAAAAAATTAACACGCACATTAAGATAAGGTTAAACACATTATTTTTTCCAACATTTTCACACTCTAAAATTTCGCAGTTGATATAATGTTTAACCTTTAGTAATAATAAAGTATTCTGAGTTTTTGAGATTTACAAGTTTTTAAATGCTTTTTAAGACTTTTATAAGAAAACAATGAATTAAGGAACACATAAGTTTTGACACCTCATAACTATATGGATGTAAATTCTATTTTAATGTTTACATAAATATTTAAACTATGTCAATTATAATCTTTAGTATAATTGTAGTTGTACATGGTTCAAATACTCAAATATAAATTGTTCTAAATGGAAATCACTCATTTTCATTGAAAAGAATGCTTACATCTTATACTTGTTTAGAAAAAAATGTTGCACATAAAATCTTACTGAGTACATAAAATTTTATGTAAACAGATGTGTACATTAAAGTGTTTTATTAAATAATTCAAGAGCTTTAAAAAAGTGTTTCTTAAGTTGATACAATAATAAAACCCATGTAGGATTATAAGGAACAACGAAATTTCTCACACAAAAAGACATTCGCAAATCCTAGTTTTTTTTGTTTAATTTATTTTATAAAAAATGTTAAAATTTTGATATGTTAATTTGATAAATATATATTTATATTTCCTGTTCAGTCAAGTGGTGCAGGTAAGATATCATTTTAGAATCACCCCTTTCAACAAATCCGATGTTCTAAGAGTCGTGATGTTTCGGTTGTTATTAATTCTAGATTTTGTGTGTGTACGTGAATAATCCAGGATTTATCTTCATGTTATTTGCTTAAAGAATTTTATTATTTGGAGCAGAAATGAATTTTCTTATAGTTATTCACTAACATGTACATATTATCAACATTTTTTTATAAATTACTATTTTTTCGAAAAACTATTAGCGAAAAAGGAGAAAAGTAATGAAAAATGTAAAATAAAATACACTACTCTCCTCTGCAAGTATATATTCGCTTCCAAATTATATCTTTTAACTATTACATCGAAAAAAAAACCTCAGCAGGAAATAATCTTTGTTGAGTATGATAAATCAGCTCTGTATAAATATAATGGAGGAAAATTCAGTAAATATTTGAATATTTCGAAAAAACATGAGGGATTATCTGCTTTATAAATTAAGGTAATGATAAAAAATAAAACAAATAATACATTTAGAATAATAAGACATATGAAATTTCTGGATTAGATAAATAATTACTTTCCTTAGAACCGGCAAAAAATTAAAACTACTTATAATTTGACATTTATGTCTTTTATTTGTATATTTACCTTCGGGGAAAAAAACTGAAAAATGTAACTTAATTCAGAAGGATCTGATTAAATCTGAATTTGATTAAAAAACTTTTTTCAAAGTGAATTCGATATATCGCGACACATTGGTCGTACTACATTGGTAATATTTTCAGAGAACATGAGTTTTAAACGATTATCAGAAATGCAGTGTATCACTACGCGAAGTTTTTCCTGCGAGGAGAAAGCTATCGCATATGGTTACTGCAAACCGATTCCTCCCAAGCATACCCATTGGTGATCCACCTTTAGCTAGAAAAGAAGTATTTGGCGCAGGAAAATCCCAACCCCCGTTTTAAAAGTTTTCCCTATTTTTAACTAAGCATATCGTGAAAATATAATTTATTGCTCTTTTTATTGTAATTATTTTGAATGTAGCCAATAATTTATGAACAACCAAATATAGCAATCCCAAAACAGAGGGATTTGAATTCCGAAACCGCAAATAATAGGAATAGGTGCCTCTAACGGAATCGAGCATTATACGTCCGGCCTTATTTGTTCGTTTAATCTATCAGACTAATAACCTTTGTTGCTCTGTATCCCACAAAATCTGAACAGAACTGAACTAAACTATAAGCATTCGCATAACGTTAAATATATATATATATATATATATATATATATATATATATATATATATATATATATATATATATATATATATATATATATATATATATATATATATATATATATATATATTGCCGCACGCATAATTTGCTACAAGTCCCGATAGCCGAGTTGGCAGAGCGTTGGACTGAACTTCCTCGGTCTGGGGTTCGAATCCCGGCCCCGGCAGATTTATCCAAAAACTGGAATTTTGTTCTCGTTTTTAATGTATTGTTTCTCTAGGTTCTAGATGAATCCAGATCATTCTTTAGAGTGCATACTGGGTATTTCTCGAATATTCCGAAGTGTATAAAAGCAGAGTTCATCGCCAGTTGGGGATGTTCTCAGTCCAGTGTTGTATCGAGCTCCCAGCGTTAGAATAAATCTAATTGTTTGTTTAATTGAACTGTGTACTTCTTTCGCACTCCGTGACAAGTTTGGTGGAGGCGCGGGGTACAATTACGTCAAACGTGGATAATAGCGACAACCTTCGCAGGGGCCTCCGGTTAAGAGGATTATCCCCCGAATTCGGACTGTTAAAAGAAAATAGTAGGAAGAGGACAAAAATGCCGACCGAGCAAGAAGCCAAGCCCGCTGTAGTAACACCTTCGTTACAGCAATGGAGGAGCCCATCGACCTTCCGAGGAGCGCCTGGGGAAGACCCTCTCAAATGGCTTAAAGAGTACGATCGAGTAGCCAACTTTAACAAGTGGGATGACATGATGTGCCTGGCTAACGTTTATTTCTTTCTTGACGGTACTGCGAGACAGTGGTATGTCAACAACGAAGACGCCTTAGATTCCTGGGAAGCGTTTAAAAATGGACTAAATGGACTTTTCGGTGACCGTCAAAAATATACCAGAGAGAAGGGCAGAAGAACAACTAAAATGCCGAGCCCAGCGTTCAGGCGAGAGTACACAGTCCTACATACAAGGTGTATTAGGACTTTGCCAAGAGGTAAATCCTCTGATGAAAGAAGACGAAAAAGTGTCACACCTAATGAAAGGTGTTGCTGAGGATATTTATCAGGCCCTGTTGACGAGAGAAATCAACGACACAGCAAGTTTTATCAAATGGTGCAACTATATCGAAGATATGAAGCAGAAGAGAGTTGGTCGACCGAAATTTGAAAGGCTTCCAAACGTCGTGCCGGTTGCATCCCTGACGGATGAGACTGATTTGGTCTCTCTTATTCGCACAATCGTACGAGAAGAAGTCCATCGACTAGTTAACCAGACGCAAGAATCTTTGGACTCCGATCCCCAATCCTTAGAAGAGATCGTTCAAGACGAAGTTGAAAGGGTTTTGGCCCCAGTGTCAACAAAACCTACAGAAACTAGACCACGACCAACATACGCCGCTGTAACCAGGAAATACAGAGCTCCTGTTCAGAAATTCCCATCTGAACCAAGAAAAACAGATGTGTGGAGAACGGCTGACAACAGACCTGTTTGTTTCCACTGCGGACGTCCTGGACATGTAATGCGCTACTGCCGAGAGAGAAAGGCTGTCTTTGACAACTCTCGAAACCGCCGACGGAACTTCGACGACGTTGGCACTGAAGAAGAAATACGCCGACCAAACTCTTCTCGCCGTTTTACGCCAAGTCCCACGAGAGGCCGATCCCCAATACGTCGTTACAGATCCCCGTCGCCATATCGCCGATCCAGTCAGTCGCCAGGCCGTAGGAGCGAGGAAAACTAAAGAGAGCGACCTTCCAAGGAGGTGAGGCCGTGTGTACTGGAAATCCTCCGTCGACCGCCAAGATGACTGGTAACCAACTAGACGTAATAATAGATAAGAAGCCGATACGTGCTCTAGTAGATTCTGGGGCATCGTTTTCTGTCATATCCGATAAGTATCGCCGATTTTTAAAGAAAGTTCTGTTTGCTGATGCCAAGAGCGTTATGCTGAAAGTTGCGGATGGAAATTTTGTTCGGCCGATAGGAAATGTGTTTTACGTGTCCGTATAAACAATCGAGAACTGCCTTTTGAATTTATTGTTTTATCACATTGTAGCCATGACGTCATCCTAGGATGGGACTTTTTAGAGGCGTCTCAAGCCGTTATAGACTGTGGACAAAATGAACTTGTTCTAGAAGACATCTGTCGAGACTCCACAGCGCCTGACGCCTGGAATTTGTATGCCACCAGAGACTATACACTTAAGCCGCATTCTTTAACTAGAATAACAGTATCAGGATATCAAACCCGAGGAGACATAAATGTAGTTCTAGACGGCAGCAAACATTTGCTCTTCGAGAAAAATATTGCTACACCGTCCATGGTATCCACATATCGTAATGGAAAAGTGATGTCTGGGTTACCAACCTGCAGTTCCGAAACCAAATCATCCCTAGAGGAATGTGCATAGGCCAAGCTGAACCACTAAATGAAGGGCATCTATGTGTTATTTCCGACACATCGGGTAGCTTGGATGACCAGCAAGAAACTTCGGAGTCACAGATGAATTGTTCGTTAATGATGTCACCCGAGTTAAGTGACGAACAGAGAAACAAGCTATCCGAACTACTCCGGAAATTTTCTGGGCTTTTCACGAAGACCGACAAGTCGACAGCCGCGAAGACGAATGTGAAACACAGGATTTTTACTGGTGATCATGCTCCAATCAACCAACGAGCCTACAGAGTCTCGCCGACTGAAAGACGCATCATTCATGAAGAGGTTCAGAAAATGCTTGATGAAGGTATCGTCCAACCCTCTGAAAGTCCTTGGTCATCACCCGTTGTGCTCGTAAGAAAAAAAGACGGTAGTTGGCGTTTTTGCGTCGATTATCGCAAGCTGAATAGCGTCACGAAAAAAGACGTTTATCCTCTGCCTCGTATTGACGATACGCTCGACTGTCTGAAAGGTGCCAAGTTCTTTTCTTCCATGGATCTCCGATCTGGTTATTGGCAAATAGAAATCGACGAAGCGGATCGTGAAAGGACGGCATTTATTACCCCGGAAGGCTTATACGAGTTTAAAGTCATGCCGTTTGGTCTCTGTAATGCACCTGCGACCTTCGAGAGAATGATGGACAATTTGCTACGCCATTTTAAATGAACTATGTGTCTTTGTTACCTAGATGACATAATAGTGTTCTCAGAAACTTTTGAAGACCATCTTATACGATTAAGACTTGTTCTGAAATGTCTTCAGGAAGCTGGTTTTAAATTAAATTCAAAGAAGTGTCTTTTTTTGCTGCCCAAGAAGTAAAGATTCTAGGCCATCTTGTATCTAGTAATGGCGTTCGTCCCGATCCCGACAAAATAAAAGCCGTAAGAAATTTTCCCACTCCAAAGAATATACATGACTTACGAAGTTTTCTTGGCCTTTGTTCATACTTTAGAAGATTTATTAAAGGTTTCTGTTATCTCGCCAAACCTTTGCAGTCGTTGCTGAAAAGTGGCGTGGAGTTTCATTGGGGTCCTGAAGAGGTGGAAGCATTTCACAGTCTTAAGAAAGCACTTACTTCGGATCCAGTATTGGGGATGTACGACGAAAGAGCTTCTACGGAAATCCATACTGATGCAAGCGGGTACGGTATCGTAGCTGTCCTAGTACAAATTCAGAATAATGTCGAGAAAGTTATAGCATACGCTTCTAGAACTCTGACAAAAGCCGAAAAGAATTATTCCACCACAGAAAGGGAATGTCTTGCCATCGTATGGGCTACCAACAAATTCCGGCCGTACATATTCGGAAAACACTTTACTGTTGTAACTGACCATCATTCCTTGTGCTGGCTCATGAATTTAAAGGATCCTTCAGGAAGGCTTGCCAGATGGGCCCTCCGACTTCAAGAGCATGATTTTGACGTAGAATATAAAACCGGTAAGAAGCATAGTGACGTCGACGCTCTTTCGAGAAATCTAGTGGAAGAGGAAACGGAAACACCAGACAAATTTTTAGCAGTCACGACGGGTATGAACCTTGCGATGGAACAGAAAAAAGATCAAGACCTTGCGAAATTAAAACTTTTGAGCAACTCATCCAAAAACGAAGAATTCAGATTCATCGACGGTATCCTTTGCAGGAAGAATTTTGATCCAGATGGAAAGTTGTGGTTACCAGTCATTCCTAAACATCTACGAGCAGACATACTAAGGCACTTTCATGACGCCCCCACCGCAGGACACCTTGGTTTCGCGAAAACTTATGACAGGATTCGCAAGAGATTTTACTGGCCGGGAATGTACCGAAATGTCGTTCGGTATGTCATGCATTGTCGGAAGTGCCAAAGGAGAAAATCCGTTCCTCAACGACCACCTGGACGTTTAGTTCCCATCCCTCCAGCTATAGCTCCTTTCCATCGCATTGGAATTGATCTCCTTGGGAGATTTCCAAAGTCTGCTCATGGAAACAAATGGATAATAGTCTGCACAGATTACTCAACGCGATATGCAATAACAAAAGCCTTGCCGACAGCCGAAGTCGCCGAAATAGCGAAGTTCTTACTTGAAGAAATTGTCCTCAGGCATGGAGCTCCTCGAGTAATTATCACAGATCGTGGAGCCGTCTTTCGATCCAGACTTGTTTCCTCTCTCGTCGACTTGTGTAACATTGATCATCGTTTCACAACGGCGTATCATCCCCAAACAAATGGACTGACGGAGCGCTTCAATAAGACCTTGGCCGACATGTTGTCAATGTATGTGGATGTAGAGCAGAAAAATTGGGATGAAATTCTACCATTTGTAACCTTCGCTTATAATACCGCTAAACAAGAGACCACAGGTTTTACGCCGTTCTATTTACTTCATGGTCGTGAAGCGGAAACGACACTAGATACAATGCTACCATTCTGTCCTAACGATTTTGATGACAATAACATCACCAAGATAGCAGCCAGAGCCGAAGAATCACGACAGCTAGCCCGAGTGCACACTCTGAGAGCTCAAGAAAAGATCGTCGACGTTACGATTCCAAACACCAAATGGTATCCTACGCTCCCGGAGATCTCGTATGGGTTTATACTCCAGTGAGAAAAGTCGGTCTCTCCGAAAAACTCTTAAGAAGGTATTTCGGACCGTATCAGGTGCTACGCCGTTTATCAGCCGTGACTTACGCAGTACAAGATTTTGATCCTGCTTCACGAAAAAGAAAACTAAGAGAAGTTGTCCATGTACTGCGTATGAAACCGTACCATGATCCCGCCGAGCAAATCGAAACCGAGGATATTCCTCCCAAAGAATCATACAAAGGACCCATCACTCGTTCCAGAATAAAGACCCTTGAACAAAATGACAGCGGGGCGCTGTCTTCTTTTTCGAGGGGAGCAATGCCGCACGCATAATTTGCTACAAGTCCCGATAGCCGAGTTGGCAGAGCGTTGGACTGAACTTCCTCAGGTCTCGGGTTCGAATCCCGGCCCCGGCAGATTTATCCAAAGACTGGAATTTTGTTCTCGTTTTTAATGTATTGTTTCTCTAGGTTCTAGATGAATCCAGATCATTCTTTAGAGTGCATACTGGGTATTTCTCGAATATTCCGAAGTGTATAAAAGCAGAGTTCATCGCCAGTTGGGGATGTTCTCAGTCCAGTGTTGTATCGAGCTCCCAGCGTTAGAATAAATCTAATTGTTTGTTTAATTGAACTGTGTACTTCTTTCGAACTCCGTGACAATATATATATATATATAAAGAGCACTTTTTTTAAGTTTCTCTCACCTCGGGCATTTCTCTTCGTCACGGTCAAAGGAAAAGAGGTTGCTTGTCATTATTAGATGTGTAATGACATCATTATTTTGGGTTGCCTGGTTTGGCGTTATAGCATTTTTCTATGCCCTAATGGTTCAGTTTTGTCCCCATTTTGAAGATTGTTTTTAAAGTAGTTTTTTCTTCCGTGTCTTGAGTATAATAGTTAAATTCCCTTGCGTATGAAATTTTCAATGTAAAAATAACAGTCTGTTCTTTTTTTTTCATTCACGTAAATCAAAATATTTTTATTGAATTTAATTTTGTAGAAGAAATATATATTTGAGCTTAGTAAATGAGGAACTTAATTACAAATAAAAAAACTGTTATATATAAGCTTTTAATAATCCATTTACTGCAGTGCTTCTCAAACTTTCAATACTGGCGCACCCCTTTTCAATCACAATTTTTATTGCCCCCCCTTATACATTAATAATGCACTAAATGCAATAATAATGTACTTTGACACTAAAGCTACAATACGAGATTTTAATTATAAACCATACAAATTAATAACATAAGTATTAAATTTTGAATACTACTTTTAAGCAAAAAAATAAATTAAGTAATAGGATAATTATTATGTTATTTTTCCTTTCTCTAATTTTTAAATTGAACATATTGCAAAATGCGGAGACTGCTTAGAAGACAAAATATGGATACCTGCTAAATATAGAAAAATAACTCAGAGGGTCAATTTCTTATCATAAGCATTCCTTGTAAAAACTTTGCTTTGCAAGACAAGCCCATGGAAGACGTTAATACTTATTAAACTTGTTCTTAATTTAGTATTAATTAATTAGTTATAAAATACTCTGTGCAGCACTGATACATTAAAAGTATACCGGCCGAAGTACTCGCTCTTTGCACGAGTTCATTTATAAGAAAATAAAACATTATTGATATAATAGCTGTATTGTAAGGAGTGTAAAGCCAAGTGCGCGACAATGTTTACAAAAATGTGTGTGTGTAAAATGTTTTTCTTTTAAATGATTGCTCAAATTATAATTAGTTTTAAGCGAATTTTAATTTTAAACCTCACAGAATTAGCATTTATAATTGATGTGAAATAATGAACAATAATATAAAATTCCGATGAAGAATAATTGTATTATTTTTAATATTTAAAGCAGAAAGACTTCAACATGTTTTAACCTGGGAGCAGGCGCGCACTCGATACGGTCGAGCGGGGTTATTGAGTCACCCTATTCTTTTTTTTATAATTATTTTATTGTACACGATACAAATCGTTATATTCCAGTGAATAACTTAATTAAGAGAAAGTTTACTTACCTACTTTCAAGGACTTTTCAATTTTTCTTTGATAACAAATAAACAGTTTTGTCAGAATTAACAATTTCGTGATCTGTGTGTCCCGCGCAAGCACTTCCGGGTAAAAAGTGTATTCATTATGATAATATGTATGTTACTGCTAAAAACAATTGTTATGCTTTATATGTTTGAAAATACTCATCTTGGTCTAAGTCTTCGCATAGTAATCCATCAAAGTGTGTGCTCTCCGTGGTTTTCCAAATATCATAAAACTGTTTTGCATGGAAAAAAGCGCAACAGAGAAATACATTACTTACAACTTCCTTAAATGAGAAATAAACACATAAGAGAGGGGTCATAACTAACTGTACCAATAACTTAGAAGGTCAAACAAATTACAGCTATAATGTGCAGTATTTCAAAAATAATGACAGTGATGAATTTTTTATGTTCCTAAATTTTTTCGATTCAGGATCTGGGATCTGTTTTTTCTCTGAAAGAGTGGAATGTTAGTTTTAAAAAAGAACACGTAATAAAAACTCTCTCATCATGAGATTACAGCAAATTAAATAAAATATTTTTTATATGGTTATAGGATCAAAGACAGCTAATTAAGTATTGAAGAAGTTTTTTTTTTTTTGATGACTTAATATCGCCTATAACTTATATCAGAGTAAAAGTGCATTTTTTATTATGTCTGAAAGTATTTTGTTTTAATTCATTCCAGTAAATTAATTATTTCTTAAATCTTTTATTTTCCATATGCTCGTGCCCCCCCCAGGGGGCGCGCCCCACAGTTTGAGAAACACTGATTTACTGTAATTAATAATACTTCGAAAATGAATAACATGTTTCAAAATGTATCCTTTTGTAAGAAAAAAGAAGTCACTTATAAATAAAGAAAATTTGGTTTTTTTTATAATATATTTTTATTGGTAATATTAATGTACATTTTAATATGGTAAAAGAATTCATTCTTATATCAGATTGAATTTGTACAGGCAAGTGATATTTTAAATTATTAGCTAAATTTCATTTTTGTAATTAGTGATTTGATTTTTGTGTATATATGTGTGAAAGACTCATTTATTCACATTTTTAAAAAAATTCGTCCAGTACTCTATTTTCTTTTAAATTTTAGAATTAAATTTACTGCAAAAGTTTTAGCTATTATTAACTTAACTATGTAAATAAACTCATGCTTAAATTTTTATTTTCTCTCTTTCTTTAATAAAATACTTTAAATAAAGTGATTCGTGGCTATTGTATAAGAAACACCTCACTGTTCTAACTTCCACATCACATCCATATTAATCGTTCAAGATATCATCGACACATTTATTCACATAATTCTCAATTTTTGCAATTATTTTAGAGGTTTTCTCTTCTAACATGCTCACACATATAAATCTTCATTCAGGGTTTAAATAGAGTACCACTTGTGAATCCCTTCATCAGTGGTTTGTTATAGAGAATAGTTTGTTTTTATAACAGGCAAGTATGATGAAAAAATGGTCATTATTGGAATTTGGATTCATCTTAAGAAGTATTTACGGATCGGTGTTGTGTCACTCGAAGCACATCAATTTTCTCCTTTCCTAAAGTATGTTTCCTCCTGTAAAGCTTTTTTTCGAAAATTAATACAAAAATATGACATAAAATTATACGTTTTCGAGCAAAAATAAAAATTAGTCATTAAATCATAATTTCCAAAAACTTATTTAGATTTTGCATACTATCTTACAAGAATTTTCACACACTTATTATTCACTTTATTATATCTGCAATTAGAGATAATCAAGAAAGTATAATACGTAGCAGAAAACATTTAACCAAATCATTTAGAAAAATTTCTTTTTCCAACATTTCCATTCTTAGAATAATTACATATATTTATAGTAGTCCCTAGTTTATTTTAAAGTATCCAGAAATGGGCTTAATTTTCGAGAAATATATATCTTTATATTCACGTGTGTTCTGGTATCTTTTTAAAATGTATTTGTACTTTCTTTCCATTTTATTTCGTTATTTATGAGCACAATGGCTTTGTAAGTATAAAGTACGCGCTCTGTAAATTTTCGAAAAACCACTAATATTATACGAAAATTTAAGAATTTTTTTAAAAAAATTATTATTTGTCAGTTAACCTAACAAACTAAACATATACGTCAGAAATAAAATAACCGTAGCAGTTATAGAAGCTATTAAAAACCGTAAAAGCCGGCGTATAACGCACAATTTGAACACAGAAAATAAGATCGAAATTAATGAGTGCGCATTATACTCTGGGGGAAAAAATATTACTTTAAAAAATAAGAAAAAAGCTCATGAAAAAAAAATTAGACTTCTACATAGTATATCGAAATACTGTGTGTTTAGTATAAAGAAATCAAATTCCTCATCAACTATAGATCTGGAAGTGTACACTATTTTTTTTCTAAATTTTGGAATAATAACTTGAATAAGTGATTTCAAAACATATAGAGCCAGGACTTCGAACCGTATTTTTTTTTGTTTCGGTTCAACTATGAAAAATATATATAAATCGCTTTTGTTCCGGTTTCCGTTCTGCAAAAATAACGGTTTTCGGTTCAGATCTGAATGCATAATTTTATTTTTTACGTATATTCTTATTTGTACTACAAATATAATTCTATCGTAAACAAAAATGTAAGTCTATCAAAATTTGGAAGACTTTTTATTTTTTCTTAAAAAGTCATCAACAAGTTCAATCAACTGAATTAAATTTGATTTCTACAAGTAGTTACATCAAGAACTGAAACAGAAAGTACTATGAACACAGTTGCGTAGCTACCAATGGGCTAAGTGGTGCCGTGCACCAGGGCCCTCAAACTCAAGCGGGGCCTTCGCACCCTGACCACCAAGGAAGTCGAACTTGCAATAATTTCTCCCACATTTAATATATAAATACAAAAGGTTACAACAAAACTGTAATCAGGCCAACTCAGCTAAAAATAATTTTTAACTCGTTGAGAATTCCCTAAAATTCTTTCCTTTGCATGGTGTTGCGAACTTTACTTATTGAAAAGTTTATATTATTTTTCAATTTTTTCATTTTTCTGTTACTTGAAAATAAACTTCCACACATGTGTGAAAAATCTTACCATACATCTTAAAAACCTACACAGGAAGCTATTCCTTCTAGGTCATTTTATTTTTAATAACAATATGATTCATAATACGCTATTCTCCTGTTTCAGTATTTCGCAATCTCTATTCGTGTCCCCCTCCTCTGTTTTTTTTTCAGAAGTGTTTTTTTTAATTCTTATAATAATATTGTATTATTTCCTTGTTGATGCATATTTTTTGTATCATGTCCGGCCCGCCACTTGTCGAATGAAACTTTGGTATTCACTGATTACACTGATCAAATCAATAAATTAGAAGCGAACGCCTGGCTTAGACAAAACAAAAGGGAAAGTTTTGCTTCACACACAATAGAGAGATACATGCTGTCGTGGGCCTTTTTTGCAGCGCACGCCAGAATAGCTGATGGCAGAATTTTTTCCTACTTACTTGACAATTATCGTTATATTTTGGACCCTTCACACAATATCTTTATAAATTATAGCCTATGTATTACTCTGATGTATAAGCTATATTATTGGAATGTTTCATTAAAATCCATTTATTTGCTTTTGCATGAATGAGTAATAAACATACATACACACATACAAACTTTCGCGTTTGTAATATTAGTAAGAATATTTCTTCTAAATATTAATTACCAATTACCAGTTAGTCGTTATTTTAATAAGAAATCATTAAATAAATAAAATAATTATTAATTACCATGTTTTTATGAACTCGCTTTCTTGTCTATCCGGGTGGTAATTGATTTGAAACTATCTTCCCGATGAGCTGTAGACTTGAAATTTGGACCACATCCCAGAAGTGGATGACAATGAATGAAAATGCAGAAAAAGAAGTTCTAGTCGAGAACCCGAGCTCCCAAAGGGGCTTGTATGTCTGTCCGGATGGAATTTTGTAATTGATTTTAAACTAATTTCCCGATCAGCTAGAAATCTGAACCAGAAAGCTCAAAAGTCGATGACAAAACATGAAAATGGGGGGAAAAAGGAGGGGGAGAGAAAGATGAAGAAAACGAAAAAACGAAGACAAAAATTATGCTTTTTAGTCCTTTAGTCGGTTATAAAAACATGATACATTAAAAAAAAATTTCGATAATATAAATACTTGTTTGTTATTTATTAACTTACGTTGCAGCTCTGGACAAGTAAAAAATTGCATACAATGATAAAAGTAAGCACTTGTCAGCTAGAGAGATAATGTGATAAAAATCTTCTGATTAAATTCCTTTTTAAAGGTTTTGACATAGATTCAGTAGCGTAACGTACACCCTCGCATTGTGGGGTGCCCAAAGCGTTAATGACACCAAGTACGTATTAAAGTCTGGGATCCAATAGCTGACTTTGTAGGGAGCCCTAATATTCTCTAGGGGGATAAGCCACTGTCTAGATTCCTTTCTTTTCAATCAACTACTTGCCTTACCATCTCTTTACTTAAATTAATACATCGATAGAAATAAATATTGTGTGTTAAATTACAGCTTTAATTTCTTCAAACGTGTTCTTGCACTAGCAATTTTCTATAAGATTTAATGTTTTCAGCAAATAAAAATTATTATTATTCTTTATTTATTTATTTATTTTGTAATTTCTGCATCGATATTTATATTCTTCTATGCTTAATGTTTTTAGTTTACAATTTGTTTTATGGGAATCATGTCTTCTTACTCTATCTTCAACTTCCGAAATGAGACATTACACAACCTGCCTTATTGTTTCCCAGCATTAAAAATATCGTGGTTCATTTGTCTGTTGTTTATTGTAAAATTTGATTTTTCTTTTCTGAATCATCAATCATGAATCCTTTATCTGAATCATCATGAATAAGTCAATAAAAAAAAACGTATTTTTAGATTTTTTTTTCTCTTTTTTATAGACTAAGAAATAAGTTAAATTACATTTTTTTACAAGTATATTCTTATTAGAAGTGTTATTGTTCATTGAATCATAAATTGTTACTCTCTCTAAAATATATCGAATAATTTCTTGCCGTATGTATGTAGTGTAGTTATAATGAGTGATACCCTACAGAATTGTTGAAAACATTATTAACTTCATTTTTGCGATTTGACGTTAATATTTTGTTTTACTTTTATGCATTTTATCCAAATAGTTATCATGAGCAAAGTGAAATCATGAATGCCTACTAATATGCGAGTTATTATTTATTTACTCCTTTTTTTTATTTATCCTAATATTGGAGCATTATAAAAATAATGTATATTTCATCAGAAAATAATCATACAATCAGAAAAAAAAATTTTCTTTACTTTTCTATTTTAAACAATTAAATCTTATGATTTCAAAATTTTGTCTTATCTTTTATAAATTAACCTTTTTTAATAGTAACTGTTCCAAGTTCCATTATTTTCTTTTGTGATGCATACATAAATATTAAGCTTGTCATCGAACTCAGTTACTAGGCACTTATTTTTGTAAAATGAAATTCTTTAAAAAAATGTAAAAATTATAAACGCATAGCAAATATGTACATTTAATTATAAAATGAAATACATTTAAACAAGCACTCAATAATTCAACGGAAATTGTATAGAAATATGTTGTATAGAAAATGCACTTTGCTATAGGGAGGTTATTTTATGAAGAAAATCGTGAAATGCTCTTGGTTCCAGGAAAACGCTATGTAGAAAAATTTTCGCAATATAGAGGTTCGTTATATGGAGGTTCGACTGTATATATGTATATATATATATTGATAAACAGTAGAAACTTTTCCTCTGTCTCATTACTTATAACCATAAATCTCTCCTTCCCTTTAAACGCTTCTCTTACACATTTTTTTGAAAAAAAATTGCAAAAAATCATCACATTTTTTTTGTTTTATTATTAAATACAATGAAACGAAACGAAACAAAATATGTAGGTTTTAAGTTGAGTTTTAATTTTTTACAGGCGTAAAAGCATTTAGTTTTAATATTAGTTTACTATCCCGAGTTATCTCTGGCAAATGGAAAAAAAGTTAAATATTGGTCTTAATATGATTGATTTTGAAACAAGGAACAATACAAAGTGATACCTGATATTCTGTTAACTGGTATCTGGTCTCGTTCCTTACTGGCTTATTTCTGGAATCTCTTTTACGGGAGCACAGACCCGGGAACACTGTCTCGGTGGATTTTTTTTTTTAGATTCTGGAATAACATTTGGAAAATGCATTCAGATTAACCTGAGTGGTGAAGGACTAACGCTGGGTCTTCCTGATGTGGCAGAAAACTCGTCATGATGATTTTCTGACATTAGTTTTTCAGTTAGTTTCATTCTAAATTGCTTAGGTGATCATGAACCTCCTGATTTACAGTACAAAATAAAGGAATTTCACAAGGCCAAATCCAATAAATGGAAGAAAATCTTAGTATCTAGTATCTTAGTATTAGTAGGTGCTACAAGAAAGAGGTTAGTCACACCCACACCCACACAAATAATGTTCATACCTTAGTTGAAGAGAGAGTGTACTATCTTACTATGAACATCGAGCTACTCAATAACATTCTTTTATTAGTTCTAAGAGTACACAGGTAAAAATATGCTAAATACGTAAATAAGTTAGTAATAGACGGTTTCCTAGCAACCTATGGAAATTCCACTTTTAAATGAATACTACAGTTAACATATATGCATATACAACACTAACAAAAAAAACAATAATAAGAATAAGTATACGTTATACTCCAAAACAGCTAATACATAAATCAATCACTAATAAACGTTTTTCAAATACACTATGAAAAATTCACTTTTAATCGGATATGACGGTTACCATATAAGCATATACAACATTAAAACAAAAAACAGTAATAAGAATAAGGATACATTAGATTCCAAAACATTCACACATAAATCAATCAATAATAGACGTTTTCCAAATACTCTATGAAAATTTCACTTTTAACTGAATCTGACGGTTATCATATATGCACATATAATATTAACAAAAAAAAAAGACACTAATAAGAATAAGAATACATTATTCTCCAAAACAGCTCATACATACATCAATCGATAATAGACGTTTTCCAAGTAAACTACAAAAATTTCTCTTTTAACCGAATATGACGGTTACCATATATGCATATATATTAACAAAAAAAACATTAATGAGAGTAAAGATACATTATGATTATGTCTCTGCTACTCCTCTTTCCTCGGTCCTAGTATAAGCGAGGCGAGGCTTTATCTCCCCGAATAGTCATTTTCGGTTTGACACGTCGTTTAAAACAACGTTTCTGAAATCCTATTTCACTCTTCCTCAATTTATGTACAACTCCCTTCTTCATCCACGCTGGGTCAGCGATCTTAAAGTCTAGGAGTGGGGTTTCACCCTAACCTTCCCATCCCGGTAGATGTTGTCGTGTGTTCTCAATTTAAGCCGAACTCGTTTCCTCATCATTCGATTTTCTCGCGATGATCGTCGTATCTTCACAGTACCATCTCGCTTGATAAAATTCGTCAGTTTCCACGCAAATTTTCCCATTTCACTTTTATCCTGCGAATATTCTCGTCTAAAACTCCTGCGCTGTGGTATAAGTATCATTTTGCTTGAGGCTTTTAGATTCACTTTTTGTTGTAACTTGGCAACTGTCATTTTGCTTAAATTTTTGCATTTTCTTTTAGGCAATTTTGGCTTTTCTTCTTCACTTTCATCCTCATCAAAGTCCATTTGCTCTTTACTAAGGATTACGGGACTACCTTTATCTTTTATCACATCAAATGATATTTCTTCCTTTTCTTTCTCCATAGCAACAGATAGTGCTACGACATATTGATCCACCCTACACGTCTGAACGTGTTCCCCTTTAAACACAAGAACCTTCTCGATTGCTTAGGTTACCTCCATATCTTCATCTGACAATTTTTCCTGCTCTTCATTTAACAATTGATTTTGCTCGTTCATTCTTTTACATCTTTCTTCTGGTAAACACTTCTGTTCTTCTTTCATACTCGTTTCACGTTTATCTTGAACATGTCGCATTTGCTCTTCCACAAGCCATCTTTCTTTCTTCAATCTCATTTCTCCTTCTAAAGCTATTCTTTCGTTTATTCTTCCTTCTTCTTCCATCTTCCACCCTTCCTCCACTGCTTTGGCTTCCTCATCAGCCTTGAGTCTATCCTCCACTTCAACCTTGAGTCTTGGGTCTCGCTGCTAAGGTTGGATCTCACTTCGTTTCCAATGTTGCCTCTATACGTAGACACTTCTATGTCTAGGCATGCTCTTATGAAATGACCTTCTCCTTCCAACTCGATTAGTTTTTTCTGAGTTTCGAACTCCATTTTGACATCCCTTATCCTCTGCTCGAAATCAGCCCGTCTCTTCCTTTCCGCTATTTCCATCTCTTCTTTTCTTTTCCTCTCAGCCAATTCCATCTCTTCTTTCCTTTTCCTCTCAGCCAATTCCATTTCTTCTTTTCTTTTCCTCTCAGCCAGTTCCATCTCTTCTCTTTTCTTTTTCTCTAAGCCAATTATATCTCTTCTTTACTTTTTCTCTCATCCAATTCCCTCTCTTCTTTCCTTTTCCTCTCATCCAATTCCCTCTCTTCTTTCCTTTCCTCTCATCCAATTCTATCTCTTCTTTTCTCTCGCGTTCCTCTATAATAGTGTTTAAAAATTCTCTACAAAACTCCTCGTAGAAGTATTTATTACTCAAGATAGCATCGCTCAACTCAAACACTCTCATCCCAAGGACATCTTCAACCCCCATTTCCGTAGCCATGTATTTCAGGTCTACTTTTTATCCCTTTTCTAAAAATGCCATCTCACTCTTTAGTTAATCCTAAATCAATCAAATAACACTCTAATTTCAAAATACAACAGCATGCTTAATTAATCAAGGGTCTTATTTTTAAAAATAAATGTGTGTGTTTTGTATTTCTTTAGTATAAAATTTTCAAATTTATACCTTGGATGCTAAATTTTGCACATATGATAGATCAAAATTAAATTCAGCTAAATATTATTACTACAATAATAAGAAAGATTTCTGCTGCATAAAATAATATCTCTATTTTCGAAATTTGTAATTCCAAAGATTTTCATAACTCATAACAATTAAAAAATATCTGCTTTTATATCACTTTCACACAATAAATTAAAAGAAAAATAAAAGAAAATCAACCTTTTAGCCAAAATAAAAAAATCATCAGTAATTTAAAAACACATTTGATATATCTAATACTTCACAAAAAAAATCATATACTCCTAAATACAAGTTCTATTTGGTGGACATAATATTCTTTAATAGTGTTCAAAAGGAAAAAAAAGTTATTACACTTTACTCTAATAATAAAAATAAAAAAAATGCTCAACACAGTTGTAAAGAAAGTTGAGACTATGGCCTTTAACAATTCTCCTTCTTTTATCTATTTTTTGTGCATACTCAGCAATGGTTAAAGTCCTATTTTCATAAATGAGTCATACGCGTACATCAAAGGAAATGAATATATGAAATACTCTTTTTTTTTAAAAAAAATATTATGCAATTGACTGAAATAATCAATAAATCTTTCAGCAAATAATGTACATTTCACATAAAAACACACACACACACACACACACACACATATATATATATATATATATATATATATATATATATATATATATATATATATATATATATATATATCCTTTACTTAGATATTCTGCTTAAATAACATTTGATTTAATTCAGCAATATTTTAATACCATAAATCATCCATCAATTTGAGGTATGAATTAAAAACAGACTTCCTTTCTTTCCTAGTCATTGATACTTTTCAAACTCAACAAACTTTCAAAAACAACAACTTTTTGAACTCAACAAAATTTTATACTTTTCGCAACAATTATATAAACTGATGTTCAATTAAAAATGTAGTTGTATTCTAATACTTTATAAAGTTTCAGATTTGACACAAATAATACCTGAACTGATGTTCAATAGAAATAGAAATAATATATACCAATATTCCGTAATGTTTCTGGTGAAACACAATAATTATCTGAACTGATGTTCAATAAAAATATATATCCAATATGCAATAATGTTTCTGATGAAATCCAAATAATACTTTTAAACTCTTGTAATAGATGATACCATTAATTAGAAAAGTGTTTTCTATGACAGAAAACTAAATATTTTCGCAGTGACCATTTAATGATTCTAATGAGTCACACCGGACAATGTTTTCTCAGACGAAAAACTAAAATATTTCTCGCGCTGATCATTTAATGATTATAATGACTCACCCGACTAATCTTTCTTACCCTGGGGTTTCTAATGAATCAACATACACAAGTTAAACTGTAACTTATTTTACTTTTACTATAATAACATATCATCTATTCCAAAAAATCTACAGCTATTGATAATGCACTCTTTACATTACACTACAAACAATAATAACTAATTTGTGAATGTGGACTCCCCTTTCTTACCTGGCATCTTTGTTGACATCACTCCGACTGCGCCAATAAGGATTCGTAGGTTCTTTCTCTTCAAATATAACATGTCATCATTATTCCAGATACAGTCAAGTCACTACTTCTTTAATGGCTAAAGAGTTTTATTCCAGAGACAGCCACACACAACACAAAACATCATAAAAAGAAAAACTAACTATGTACATTTGATTAGCAAAATCACCGTCCATCTACCCTTTCGCTATTTTTGATCTCTCCGCCATGTTGTTGACTTTCTCCATCTTTTTCACTTTCTTTCTCCTTTTCTCCGTCTTTCCTCTCCCCTCGATGGCCGCGATACCTATAATGATTTTTAAACTTCCGGGCGAATCTTACAAACTTCTTGCTCATTTTTATCATCTATTAATTCAGCACATGTTTGTAATAATACACTATTTACTTCTGTTTTAAATACTGCTAAAACTAAATTATTTGTATCACTTTTTGGAGAGCAATCGCCACCATGCCGATTTCAAAAACATACTGTGTAATGGTGGGAGCCATTACAAATAGGACACATGACTCTTTTTTCACACATTCCATTGCTCTATGACCGGACATGAGGCTCAAATAACATCCCCTCTTTTCTTAAAATTTCTCTCTTTTCGTTAGCGCGTAAGAAATGGCAGGCCTCGAGTTCATTACCTATGTTGCAGTATAAGCATTTGCGGCTTCTACGCGATTCACAGTGATGGAAACGGACAGAGTTTGCTCCGGGGTGTTCTTTCATCGGATTTCTCTTACGATGTCCGGGGGAAAACGAGATTTTATTTTTGTTCTGTTTTGCGGTGGAGGGGAATAATGACATAGTTTAAAATTGTTTATTTGAGAGTCTTGTTCCAGAACTTCGGATTTCCAAGCTCCTTAACCGCAAAAGAGCGCTTTGGTTAAAACCTTAGTCCTTTTGAGAACGGTTGAATTCTAAAATGAGTTCTGAGGGTATATAGTTCTGAGGTTTCAATTGGATTGGTGTTACTAAGTTTGAATATGATTCTCCATTATCTCTTAAACCTTCAAGACTCCTTATTTGCGTTTCTGCTCTATCGTACAAATTTCTTAAGCCCAAAATATCAGTAGGGTTTATAACAGGTGTTAAATTTAATAAATTGCTCAAATGAGCGTTAATTAACATGCTTTTATTTCCAAATCTGTCTTTTAATAGATCAAGAGCTCTATCATAATGATCCTCAGAAATTGGAAATCCATTAATGCAAGCAAGCGCATTACCACATAAATATGATTTTAAATAATTAAATTTATCTACTTTGCTTAGTCTATTGTTATTATGAATAGAGCTTTCAAATAAATTATAAAAATTTAATCATTCAGAATAATTTCCAAAATACTTATTTATATGCAATTTAAGTAAATTTATGTCAATATATTAAGAACTATTGGAATCAATAACTTGGATATTTCGATAAACTGTATCACACACACACACAGCCTGGATAGAGTCAAAATTTATTCTCTTAATTTTAGAAGAAAGCCTCAATTTTCATTTTCATTGTTGATCGTTCCTTCAATTTTGTTTAGCAATTTCGTCAACGTAGAACGTATCGCAGTACGCTTCTTTTTCAATTTTGAGAGATTTTCTGACATTTTAATCTTCTATTCAGGTATAATTCAGTTTCAATAAAAATTCAGCTTACGTGAATTCACTGTCGACGATGATATTTCCAATTTCAGGCCGATGCTATCAAGACCTACATTAATGAAATTTGGTATGTATGTTGTTACGTTGAACAAGTTTGGTAAATGCGTCTGTCAGAAATCGACACTAAGAACCCAACAACAAAAAGTTTCAAAATATATTTTAAATAAAAATATATATATATGTTTCAGATTCTACTTTCAAAAATACAGGTCTTTTTAGGGTACAGGATTTAAAACCTGATCATGAATTTACGGATTATATTATAAATCATGATTTGACATATCTGTACAAGAATTATTTACTACACAAGTTGGGGAAGAAGTAGAAAAAATAATTGCATTGAAACAAAACTTTTGGCGTTGCAATCATTGTGAAAGTGCAACGACTTTAAAAAATATGGTTCAGTGTGATGATTGCAGTTACTGGTACCATTGGAAATGCGTCAATTTTAAGAATGGGTCAAAAATTAAAAATTGGCTTCGTCCAGATTGTTCTATCAAGTAAAAGATTGTGATGAAGAGGATTATGACTCCAGGCGATACTTCAATAAAAAAAACGCATCGAGATTCCTACGTCATGATGATGTGGAAACGGGATCAATATCATAAATATTTCTAATATGCATTTCTTATTTCCCACATGTAATTAATTATTTTTAGAGAGAGCACATCCAAGAGCTGGGAGGCCCTGATCACCCCTAAGGTGTTCTTCCTCAAAATTGGGGTGGAACCGAGCCAAAACGTACTGTTACCTGAATGGTGTTCAAAACTACGGCTAACGACTGACGTACTTGTAGACCTTTGCAGCGATGAATTTCTTGGGCCTCGATCTAATATCGTCAGATATGTGGCATTAGTAACAACAGAGAGAGCAGCATTATTTCATAATAACTTATTATTTAGTGTACTAACTCATCAATAAAACAAAGCACATTTCTTACAGATTAATTAAAAGAAAAATGTTTTCCAGTGTGGATATGTGTTCAAAGGTTATATTTTGGATGACATTTAAGATATTTAATTCCTTCTTAAGAGGACTTGGTACCCCTAAAATCCCAAACGTATCGTTTTTTTATTTTCATTTAATCTTATTCTTTGCATTATTATCTTTCGATTGATATATCACTTGTGCATGTCGGAAAGTTAGAAGTTGAATAAAACTTCATTGGAAAACAAATTAGGCGATTCAGCCACGCCCCCTTTTTAGATAAAAAAGCTAAAAGAAGCATTTTGATAAAAAAAAATCTAATTTTTAAAGAGAAATAATAACATTAAAAAAGAATGTGCAATATATAAAGCAGAATATTTACGAGGCAATGCATACAATCATTTTTTTTTCTTTGTGAAATGTGTGCATGTAAAATTTTTAAATTAAGGCATTTTATAATAAAAATTTTATATATAATTTCAGTTCTTATTCCTGATATATTTTTCATACAAATGTAATACTTTAATATAAGAAAAAAAACAGATAAAATTTCTGTCGTGACAGAAAAAACTTTTTTTAACGTTTTTCTTGAATTTTCTTGTGCAATTAGTACTCTCTAAAAGTTGATCATTTATAAAAATGTGTGGGTTGAAAAAATATGAAAATGCAATTATTTTAAAGAAAAACGAATCACTAATATCTTAAAGTGGTACTTTAAGTTTAATGAAGCTTATAATAATTATTTTTTCAGAATTATAAACTTTAAACTGGTTTTTCTCAGTTTGTGTTTTTCGAAACATTAGTGCATTCAAAATGCTACTCCTTCGACAATTATTTAGCAATGACTTCCATTTTTTTCCTGCGTGTTAAAAATAAAGTATGTAGTAAAATTAGGGATTCGTTTTTCTATAAACTGAATACTTTTTTTTAAAAAAAATAAAATGTAAGACATGTTGGCTTTTTCGTTGATTTTTAGGCTGTATATCAACATTTTATTTTTTTTTCTCGAAAAGGACTAAAGTTATTCTAAAATCGATCCCTAAAGTTGTTGAGAACATCCATAAGAATATTATAAAAAAATTTCAGGTCAAAAAATAATTTTTACAAAAGGAGTAGGGTTTTAAAATTTTCCCAATTTTCTTCAAAAAATTTAAATTTTTAAATTGTGTAAATAATATATGAAAATTTTCATCTGGTACCATTTTCTTGAATAGAAACATAATACAAAATCCTAAAATATAATTTTTAAATACGTAAATAAAGAAATTTGCTCAAAGGGTGCCAAGTCCCCTTAAGCCAACAAAGAAAATTTTTTATTTTAGTTACTTTTTATTAAATAGTTATAATTAATATAAATATGTATATACATATGACAGACTTACAATATTAAGTGACAAACTAGAAAGCGATTTTCCTTGTAATTTTTCTTTTTATATATGGTGTTACACTATTTTTTTTTGTTTTTGTTACTATTTATTCATTCATTAAATTTAATTATTCCTATAAAATAGTATTGTAAAAAAGAAACCACATTCTCAGAAATTAGTCCATCCCAGGAGGGATTCGAGCCCACGACCTTTGGATTAAAAGTCCAACGCGCTATTCATTGCTCAACTGGGACACAACGAACGATTTTCCTTTCTATATGTGCTGTTGGAGTATTATTTTTGTTACTTTTTATTTATTTTTTAAATTTAATGAATGAATTAATATTTTAAAAAAAAGAAACAATGCTATTAACATCAAGTGTCCTCCACTGCTAGTTTAAATAGATGCATTTGAACTTCAATGGATGAATAGAAAGCATTTTTTTAACAATTGAAAAAGAGTGAACTAGTAGTAGGAATTAAATAAGAAATAAACAACATAAAATATAAGCATTCCTTTAATATAGTTAAATAAAAAATTAAGATTTTAATGCGAATTTTGCATAGTAAAGCTAACTTAATGACGAAATATCAGGGGTATAGTTTGGGATTTTCAATTTAACACATGATTTTAATGTCGAGTTGTTACGTGGGTTTTTCAGATTTTATATCAGAAATTCTTTTAACCCAATTACACCAATTTTTTTAGAATTTAAATGGATAGGTTGATTAAAGAAATGTATAGAACAAAATACTCAAAGACTATTACATTTTTGAAAAACTGTTTTTCTTAATTAATGAATAATTTTGTGTATTTGTGTCAAAAATATTAAAAAAAGATTTATCCTATAATTATGAAAAACCTAAAAAATTAATTACTGAACCTAATTGTAAAGGTGGGACTATATTTATTGAAAATTGGGTAGAGAGTTTTCTCTACCGGTATAGAAACTAAATGCGATTATAGTTGGAAACTGATTCCAAAAATAAAATAATATTCGATGTTTATCATCCAGTTATTAGCCGTCGTGTAGAAGTATTGATGCACTTTAAATCTGTTGAGGCTCAAACGGCTTGTCATTGGTGTGGAAGTTAAGACAGGGGTGCCAGCTCAGGTGTCGTCCTCGTCACTTGAACATGGTTCAAAATTACGAGGTCCGTTGCCAAAAGTCCTCGTGTAGCTGAACAGAGCGACATTAATTGTCACTCTCTCTCCAGTTATTGAGATTTTCATCGATTTGCAATTCTATAAACGATTTTAGAATATCTCTATGTAAAGCTAATAATTTATTATATAATAATGGTATCTGTTTGCATTATAATCATTTGCTCAAACTAAAGAGGAAAAATGTTTATTCCTTAATATGTGTTCTTTGTACATTAAATTCTGTAGTTTCAACTGCTTTTTCTAATTTGATGATTTATATTTTGTAATCAAATATTATTCCTTAACTCGGTGGCGCAACAGCCCATGAGGGTCAACACCTGCTGTGCCCATCTCAGTATATGTGACCGTGGGCACTGAGTTGCTTGTGCAGATGCTTCGGTCATGTGGTCAATATGACGCGAAACTCCCAGTGTTTATTTCCCAAGCAAGCATAGCACTCATTTATCGATCCACTGAAAGGATGAAAGGCTGAGTCAACCATGCCCAGCCTGAGGTTTGAAACTCGCACCTGTGGTGTGGAAGCGTGATGCACTACTACTCAGATTCAATATTATTCCTAAAATAATATGTTTTCTGTGTGTATGTGTGATCAGCTTATACATTTTATCAACTTTGTAACATCTTTAAAATGTTTTACTTTGAGTGAGATTCAACAAGTTTGAAAACTAACATTTTGTTCAGAATCTGCATGCCACCTGTAAAATTTATAAAGTTTTTATCACATTTTATAGCATCAAAATCAATGTTAATACTTATACTAAAAAAATTCTCTTAATTTTACCTTTTTCTATTACAAAGTGGTAAATGTTTACACAGTCTTTAAAATCTTATTTCTTTTTTTTTTTTTTGTCATATAAAGAAATTTTTGCATCTTTATACAAAGTTCCTTAAATCCAACAAATTTTAATTTTTAAAGTTCTAAAACTCAATGTCAGCATCTCTTTTGTTTTCCAATTAGGTTGTATTAAGATGACTTAATCCCAAGAAATAACTTTCGCATTCGAAATAATCCAATCAAAAAAGCATGCGTTATTGCATATTAGAAATCATTAATTCCGTACTAACTCACCCACCCCTCCAAAAATCTTTTATTACTACATTTAATTATAAAACTTTTTGTTTATTGAAAACTTAAATAGTTTTTTAATGTACATTCCATGATCATACTATAATTTCAAATATTTTCCCTCGGTTCCTTATGTATATAAAAATAAGCTAATTTTTAAAAAATAGCGCTTAAAAAATCCCATTCACGTTTAAGCAAAGAAATTATATCGATTAAAAAAATGAAAAGTAGGTATATTAGCTGATTTTAAATGTAATCCTAAACAAGTATTACAGACATGAAAAATTAACAATATTACTTTAGAATATCACTAATTAGGATTGATATCTATGAGGTTTAAAAAGGAAATGTAAATTTTCCTAAGCTAATTCGTAAGAAAATAAAGATAAACTAATTTGCCTTTAAGGTTGATTAGCATTACAGTTATTTTCGTATCTTAGGAAATTAGAATTTGGGCCTACCCAGTCTAAAGGAAATGGGTGCAGTTGGACCGTCCTCCAGAATGCGTTGGCTGTCTCTTGTTATGTCCCTTCCCCCTAGAAGCAAAGCGAAGCAGATGTCTATCTCTTTTATGGCCCCTAAATTTCTACGAAAGATCTACGGGAAGGAGGTCTTTGGTTATTCATAGTGTCACTGAATATACGTCACACAGGCTATAGAGAAAGTCAAGGCTGTAAAGAAAGATTTGTTTTATTTTTTTCTCTTTTAAAGTTTGAGCTGATCAAGTTTTCCGAAGAGAATTTATTTTATTATGAGTCGACACCCTGATATACCCCTTACAATTATAACTAATTAAATGGGGATCCAGGTTTATCGTAGTCATGCTATATCAAACACATTCTCTATACGTTTGAAACAAATTTTGTTACATATATGTGGTATTTTTTCTTATATATACTTAACTAAATTATCACAAAAATAAATCTCATCCCATAATATAGCTGCTTGCAGATATGATCCAACATTAAAATACAGAAAATATAATATGAAAGTTGAAATAAAAGAAAAATAAATTTCGTTTTTTTTTTATCAAATTATTCAAAATGGTGTTTTATTAAATTTAATGCAGTCGCGCGGCATACTATTGAAATTGAGGCACCCCAAATATAATGTTTCCGTGTTATTTAGCGACCAATATCACAATTAGTCAACAATGTATTATATTCTAATTTTAAACTATGTTTTAGATTGTCTAATATATATATTTCAAAACTATTTATCAAAATAACAAATGTACTCGTGTATGTGATCAGTTGGATTAAATGTATTTTAAAAAAATAATGTAGTTTTGGCATTGAATTTACCAAATTTGTTAAAAGTCATGTGTTTTATAGGGTGTTTTTTTAGAGGTATAGAACTTTAAATTGCAATAAAACAACGATGTATTATTCGATTGACATGGATTTTTTTTATTCGAAAGATAATCTTGTGGCATTACATTTTAAATATGATTTCTGGCATAGGACTGCCACGGCTGGCTCGGGTGTAGTCCAATCTGGACGTCCAATTTTCGATGACTTTTTTCAACATTTGTGGCCGTATATCGGCAATAACACGGCGAATGTTGTCTTCCAAATGGTCAAGCGTTTGTGGATTATCCGCATAGACCAATGATTTTACATAGCCCCACAGAAAATAGTCCAGCGGTGTTAAATCACAAGATCTTGGAGGCCAATTCCCAGGTCCAAAACGGGAAATTAGGCGGTCACCAAACGTGTCTTTCAATAAGTCGATTGTGGCACGAGCTGTGTGACATGTTGCGCCATCTTGTTGGAACCACAGCTCCTGGACATCATGATTGTTCAATTCAGGAATGAAAAAGTTAGTAATCATGGCTCTATACCGATCACCATTGACTGTAACGTTGTGGCCTTCATCGTTTTTGAAGAAGGATTCCACCAGCCCATAAAGCGCACCAAACAGTCAGTTTTTCTGGATGTAACGGTGTTTCGACATACACTTGTGGATTAGCTTCACTCCAAATGCGGCAGTTTTGTTTGTTGACGTAGCCATTCAACCAGAAGTGCGCTTCATCGCTAAACAAAATTCGCTTATGAAAATCGGGAACAACGGCAATCTCGTTGAGGGCCCATTCGACGAATCTACGGCTTGCTTGATCATATTTAAAATGTAATGCCACAAGATTATCTTTCGAATAAAAAAAATTCATGTCAATCGAATAATACATCGTTGTTTTATTGCAATTTAAAGTTCTATACCTCTAAAAAAAACACACCCTTTACAAGTCCCAATTTCATGTAAGTTATCCTCTTTTTGTATGATATTTGGTTATTTGCACGCTTCTTTAAAAGTTATATATATATATATATTTAAAAGTATATATATATATATATATATATATATATATAATGCAATTATTTATGAAATCAAATGGCCTTTTATTTCAGCAAAAAATGCTACAGTTGCAATTTGATAAAAATTATCTGTTTCATCACCCATTTTGCGATATTCAATGCTTCACCATATTCTCACTCACTTTTGCGTGATTAAATTTATATACGTCATTATGAACTAGGATTGGCACAATTTACTGTATTTAACATTAAATGAAAAGTTATTGATTTACACTAGAGGACTGTGAGTATTATCTTTGACTCAAAAGTAATTTTTTCCCACTTCAGAATTTATTAAAAAGAACACGGAAGAGAAGTAACAAATAGAAGTAATACTATTATATGGTTGAATAAATAAATTATTTTCAGAGTAAATGCATGTTTTGAAGATTTAAGAAGCAGAAAAAATAAGATTATCATCCTTATTCCCCACACACTAATCAGTAAGAATCACGCTTTTATGACAGTCTAAAAAGTTTGGGAGGAGGAGGAGGGTTGGAGAACTCAATAATTAAATTAAACAGGAATTTAAGTATGATGTCCATTATATAGGTAAACGTGTCTTAAAATTTTAGGGACATTCTTAGAAATAAAATTTTAGTTTTGTAATTAGATACATTTCTATGGATAAACTCTATTTAAATTATTTAAAATTAGAAGGATACAAATTAACGACCAGAAAATCTTGTAAGAAATTCAGATCACTTTTTCTTAAAAAAATTTAAAACATGCTTTATATACTTAAATTAATATAAATTTAGAAGTGCTCTTAGTAATTTGTAAATAATTAGCCGTATGGTTTTTAGCATATTAGGAATACCTTTTAAAATAATTTCTGTAAAGAAACAATTGTGTGGAATTGTAGTTTCTATTGTTGCTAAGGTAAAAAATATTTCAATAAACCTTTTCGTTCATTTTAAAGGCATTTAAATAAGGAAATTTATTTTTAATTCGGCTGTGAGGAAACCTTAAAAGGGTATCCTATGGTTTCTTATGGAACGAGAATTCTTGCATTTTAAATTTGTGAATTTTTAACTTTCTCTTTAAGAAAACTTATTACGTGTAAATTAGGCATAGCATGTAGAGAGAGAGAGAAAGAGAGAATTAAGGCTTTTCATTTCATTTAAATAAAAACTATAAAGCAGGCAGTATGTAATTCAATTTTTGTCTTGTTCAAACTTGAATTTCATTAGGTACAAAAAAAAAAAAGAATCGCTTCCATAAATATGTATTTATATATAAATAATTACATTAAGCAGTAACATGTAATTGAATTCCAATTCTTCATCATTTTATTTGGCATAAATTTAGTAACAAATTGAGTCGAGTTTATATATTATAAGTGTAGGTATATGATTATACTATGGAACGATATATACTAATTTCCGTTTGAAAATGAGTTTAATTTATAATCTGATCTAACTTTCAAGTATGAGATAAAAATTGTTTCTGGTTAATTTTGGAAGTCTGCTCTTTTATTTTTACAGAGAGAGAGTGTGATTTAAAGTGATAAAATATTAAGCTTTTACAAATTTTTCATTTCTATTAAACAAAAATATCAGAGAAACATGATTCAATGTCAGAGTGAAAACCATAGCTTAAGGTCAATCCCTCATTCGACTTGCATCATTCATTATGAATATATGTTCATATTGAATTGTTATTAATAAAGCAATTATTTACGATATCGCAGTGATTAAAATGTAATTTGATGACCCACAGAATGAGCGGAACAAATAAACGATTTAATAAAAATCTATCAATTAATATTCAGTGCACAAGATATCTAAAAAATTATAAATAAACATTGAATTTTGTAGAATAGAAAACTAAATACGAAAATAAACATTTCAAATCACTTTAATAAACGCTTTTTATTCTGTATAAAAAAATTGCCCTTTCGATTTATAGTAATAACATTTTTGAAAGACCCATATCACTTTGTTGCATTCTGAGGAGAGCACGTCGTGTTTTTCAAGATGCCAAACGAGACAGAAAGGATGATGTCTGATAAGGAAAAGATCTACCTCACCCCCCTTCCTATGCCTGACTTTTATAAGTACCGCAAGGAAAACGAAAAGCGCCGCAAACAGAAAGATCCCAAGAGGAAAGCCGTTGAGCCCCCGCCAGAATTTACCCAAAGCGACAAATGCCGTCGCCACCAAGAAATGCAAAAACGCATTAAGATGACGAACGGCAGACTCTCCTTCCTCGAGCATTGTATTCGAAGTGAGAAGGGGAATTTCCTGACCTCACCGATGATGACGCCCTCGTTGGATTACAAAAAGAACATGAAGAACTCTCTTCTCAGCAGGAGCAAAACTTGGGTGAGTTAGCTTTGTTTCTCTCTCTTCCTTGCCCTGTACTGGATTGCCCGGAAAATGTTAATAATACTAAGCAAAATGACCCCCCAGAACCATGTGTGAAAAAACACTTGCGTCTAACGAGCCACGAAAATAAGAAAAATGTAAATAATGATAATGGTTTCGTCTCCCCCAAAAAGACCGCGAAAAAACTTAAACTCTCTGATCCCATTGCCGGGATCAGTCAGCCTGTCAGCATTCAGAACAAATTCAGCAGCCTTTCTGAAAAGGATGCTGAAATAACCCCCACGACTCCAAACCAAGCAGCGGCTCCAATTTCCGCCCGTCCTAAGGTCCCCCCAATTATGTTTAAACATAAGAAAGCCAACTATAGACAAATTGTTAAAAACTTAAACAAAGATTTCCCTGACTGCGAAGTCAAGCTAGCAGGGAAATATTTTAAGATTTTCTGTAAAAGTTCCGATGAGCATAGAATAGTAACTGAATACCTCAAGGAAAAAAGCGAGAAATTCTACGTGATTGATCCACCGAATTCCCGCCCCCTGAAAATTGTCATCAAAGGACTCCCGATTTCCACGGAAATCGGTGAAATCCACGATGATTTAACTTCCCAAGGATTTTGTGTAGAAAAGGTGGCCCAGCTCACCCGATCAAAAACAAAATCCCCGCTCCCCATTTTCATGGTTGAGCTTGAAAAGAAATCTGATTCCCCAGATATTTTTAAAGTGAAAAAGTGCTGCTACCCACGGTGCAGATCGACGCTTTTAACAGACGACCGGGGGTTTCACAATGTTACAACTGTAACTTGTTTAACCACTCGTCGAAAAACTGCTTTATGCGCACCAGATGCCTCAAATGCGGTGAATCCCACCGTATCAATGATTGCCACATCAAAGAAAAAAATTGAAAATCTCGTATGCATCAATTGCAAAATAATCAATTGACAGGGCACATGGCAAATTGGAGCCAATGTGAAGAATTCCCCAAAAGAAAACTGAAGAAAGGTGAAACGATTCGTAATCGTAACACCGCTATTTTAACTAATAAACCCGCAAAACCGGTCACCCCAAAGCTCTCCTTTGCAGCAGCCCTCTCGGGCGCTTCAAATAAAAACAGTACCCCCGGAACTTCGGCCGCCACCGAAGAAACTCCTTCAATCAATGGAAAAAGTAATGAAAAAGACTTTGGCTTTAAAGACGCGATACACGAACTCAGAAGATTTTTTCTAGACTACCCCTTTCTTTTAGAAATGGGTAGGCAGTTTAGTTACGCAAAAGACGAAGAAAGACTTGATATCTTTTACCAAAACCTTGTTAAAAATCAAAACCGAAAGGCCTAATTTCTAGCTCTTCTCATTTCAAAGATCTCTCAATTCAATGATTTATAGTTTTTTCAAAACCGCCTCCCTCGAAAGCTCGCTCCGCCCACCGCCCGGAAAACCCCCGGCCATTGGTCGAAGCGAGACACCCTTAAGATTCTCGGGCGCGAATGCGACCCCGAGTTATTTTAGCAATCCAGTACTATCTATTTCCACTTAATTTTAACAAGGGCAAGTAAGATTTTTTAACGCTACTCCCCAAGTGTTCGATAGGAGATTGAGACCTCTTCGGAGAGAGAGAGAGAGAGAGATCAGGAGCTCCGCTGTTACTATTCAACTCCTTTTGAAAGACCCGACTAAATCAGTTATTTTATACATTGAAAATACTTATTCGTAACACCTATAAAATGTACACTAGAGGAGCTGCTTCTTTTTTTGAATTTTCGTGTCATGAGTAATCGTATTATTTAAATTAATCCAGTAACGTTTCGTTAAAAACCCGGAGCTTAAAAAAAACAATCATAAACAATAATGTAAGCGCTTTCTGCTCGCAATCGTATTACTTACCAATGCAATTACATAATTCAACTTTTTATTCAGAAAATAATAAACAAATAAATTATTTAATTTCATTAAAAATAAATTTGTTCCATGTATTTTAACTTGCTATTTCGAAATATGGTTATATATATTTTTTTATGCTTCCGATAAGAATCCAGATTTAACCGTGCGAATATGTCAACGTCTACTGCGAAAATGAATGATGAGTCAAAATCCGGACGACACATTAGAGTGTGCTAAAAATATTGGATAGTTTTTTCTTTTCAAGTGGTTTCGAGCAGGTGAGATCGTTTTGAATTTTTATTTTGTATTGAAATTTAGTTCATATAATTTTTATTCTATTTTCGGATAAGAGAGAGCTTTTAATTTAATTATTTACACAAGATAGTGTATTTATACAATTTTGAGTATTGGAAAAGGGAAGACAAAATGGGTGACTACCCTCACCCAAATAATAATATGGAAGTGGAACACGACAATTCAAATTTTTCATTCAATAAATATAGGTGTAATCTCACAGATATAGAATTATTGACCAAGTTTGCGGAAAGACAAAATTTAAGCACGTGTCCAAATATTACAATTTTCTTAAAATCGGAAAATGGCTTTCAGAATGGTAATCCTCTTAAACTAAAAGAAAATATAATGAAAGAGTTCACAATTAAAAAAAAATTTCTAAGTATAAGCAAAACAAGAGAAACAGTGAGATCATAATTAAAACCAATAATTGCGAGACCGCCAAAGAAGCTTTAAAAATTAAAGAAATTAATAGAGTAAAAATAAGTACAAGATTATCCTTTACTGGCCTAACCACTAGTTATATATTGCAAGGAATAGACACAGAATATACAATAGACGACATAAAATCGGAATTAGAAAATTACAATTACGCAATTTTTGATATCCAACGCTTTACCAAAAAAACGGAATCTGGATTTAAACCGATCAAAACAGTTAAAGTTACCCAAATTGGATGCAGTATTCCCGAAAGAGTTCCTATTGGATTTGAAATGATTAAAACTACTTTTACTATGAAAACCTAGGCAATGCACAAACTGCTGGAAATTTGGACACCTTCAAAAATTTTGTAGAAGCGCAATAAAATGCCGAATTTGTTCACTGAACCACTCTGAAAACGAATGCAAAGAAATAAAAATAAAAAAAATGCAGCTCTTGTGGAGAGGGACATGAAGCTAATGATAAAGATTGCAAAAGATATAAAGAAGAAATTGAAATATTAAAAATTAAAGTACAACAACAAATCTCGAGAAACGAAGCAGTTGAAAAATTCCAAAGGGAAAAAAACATCATACTCGACCAAAACATATAATGATCAAACAGAGAAGATAGAAAATCTTGAAAAAAAGTTAGCGAAATTAGAAATGAAATTTGAAGAAACCAATAACATATTCGAAAAGAAATTCGAACAAATAGTACAACTCTTCACGTCAGAGCTGAATACCGTGGTCGCACAAGTAAATTTGAGATTTTCTTCCCTAATGAATACCATAGAATCCACCTTAAAAAAGTTGCATTCAATATAACAATTCAAAAAAGATGATGATTGTCTCATAAGTAGAAAACAGAATGAAAAGGCAAAAAGATTCAAGAAAATATCAGAACAGAGAGGAAACTCATTAGATAGTGTAGTAGAAAAAAATAAAGGAACTTAAATAAATAATCACATTTTCTTATATTTTCTCGCTAAAAACTCAATATTAATCTGCTTTTTTTCGAATTTTTAAACTACTTCGTAGTATCGAACCTTTTTTTTCCGTTTTAAATCATGAACATAACCCAATGGAATGCACGTGGAATTAAAAACAAGAGGCCTGATATTCTTTTCGCTCCAATCTTTCAAAAAGCAAGTATTTTAATAATTCAAGAAACCTGGTTACATCAAATGATATTTTCACACTTCCCAATAAGAATATATTCAGAATTGATAGAGAAATGAAAAGAGGAGGAGGATTAATGATAGTTTTAAATAAAGATATTAGCGCAATAAAAATATTCTCAGAAATTAGTGAAGACTTAGAAATTTTAATAGTCAGAGTTCAAATAGATTTAAATCCTATCACAATTTTTAATATATACATCCCACCGGGTAACTTTCAAGACAGCAATTTATCTAAAATAGCATCATATATTGATAATCACAGTTTGATATTGGGAGATTTCAACGCATCTCATGAGATATGGGGATCAAAAAACTCTAGTGCTTCTGGAAAAAAGATTTTTGACTGGATCATTGAAAATGACTTAATATTATTAAACGATAAAAGTCCAACTTATCTCCATTCATCGGGAATTTTTACATCTATAGATCTTTCTATCGCATCTATAGATTTACATTATGATTTATCCTGGTCCACAAATACTGATAATTTTGGAAGTGACCACTTCCCTATAATTATTAATTACAAAAGAGCAAACAGCTCAGTAACTAATAATTGTAAACAAAAAACAAATTGGAACAAATTTATCAATATTATTCAACAAAATATAAATTTAAATGAAAACATAAATATAGATATTATAAAAGAAATTAAAAAAGCTCAAATCTTATCTCAAGAAACCGAAAAAAATCAGATCAGTTCAAGAGCTCCATGGTGGACAGCAGCATGCGGGCATTTAAGAGCCAAAAAAAGAAAACTCCTTAATAAAGCAAGGAAAAACTTTAAAGAAGAAGACTGGATAAAATATAAAGAAGTAAGCGCAAAACTTAAGCGAACAATCAAAGCCTGTAAAGAAAATTTTTGGCACAAGACCTGCGAAAAAATATCTTCTCCTAAAGTTCTTTTTAAAATAATCCGAATAATTAAAAATAGAACAAATCCTAACTATTCATCCTTTAATATTATTGAAAATAACGGAACCATATTAACAAACGAACAATCCCAAGCTAACTGTTTCTTACAATATTACGCAAAACGAAACAACGATAGTATTCCAAATATTTCTATTCCGGACAATAGCCAGGATATTAATAAACCTTTTTCTTTAAAAGAATTAGAAATAGCAATATCTCATCAAAAGAACAGTAGTCCAGGGCATGATAAAATTTCTCTCCAATCAATGAACCATCTCCCCATCAAAGCAATAAATCTCCTTCTAAAATCATTTAATGACAGTTGGTTTTCAAGTCAAATTCCTAAAGACTGGACTCACGCAATTATCCTACCTTTCATAAAACCTCACAAAAATCCCAAGGAAGTTTCGTCATACCGTCCTATTTCTCTTACCTCAGTAATTGCCAAATTATTAGAAAGAATGATTCTACATAGAATGTTGGATTTCAGTTTTCAAAACAAAATTTTTCATGTTAATCATCATGGTTTTTACCCTCACAGAAGCAGCATTAATACATTACTTCAATTACAACATGACATCATACTGGCTAGAGAACGCAAAGAATATTTTATTTTGGTAGCGTTGGATATTAAAGCGGCATATGACTCAGTGTGGCCAAATGGCCTTATTTCTAAACTAAACAAAGTTGGATACTCTGGTAGATTACTACGATGGATTCAAAACTTCTTACATCAAAGAACAATTCAAATCAAATGGAGAAACATTTTTTCAAAAATCGTTACAAACAATTATGGTGTACCCCAAGGGTGTATCTTAAGTCCTTTCCTTTTTATGATTTATATGTCAGATATTTTTGAAACTCAACACGACAGCCATCTTCTGGTTTATGCTGATGACATATTTTTATATAATAGTGGTACAGATTGGAATAAAACAATAGACGAAATGCAAGAATCTTTAAATAAAATTTCAGTCTGGTGTAAAAAATGGAAATTATCCACCTCTCCAGAAAAAAAAAGCAGTCTACTCAACTTTTCCAGAAAAAGAAGCACAATACCTCCATTACTTAAAATATGCGACAAACCTATTCCCGAAGTGAAGAGTCTGAAAATCCTGGGTATCATCTTCGACCCCAATATCACCTGGAAAAATCACATTAATTACTTACGTCAAAAAGGATTTAAATATTTAAATGCCATTAAAGCCTTATCTTCTCCGAAAATAGGAACAAGATCTGATCATCTTTTAAATATTATTAATGCCACAATCCGTTCTATCTTTGACTATGGAAGTCAACTATTTTCCTTTTCTAGCAATAGCAACAGACAAAAACTAGAACCGATTTACAATGCTGCCTTACGTTTAGCCCTAGGTCTCCCAAGAAATACCCCGTTGGATTTATTAAGAGCAGAGTCTATGAATGGAAATATTAATTCTCGCCATAATTTTCTTTGCCAAAAATTTATAACCAAGCAAATAGCATTAAAAGACTGGTCACCGAACGCAAGTTTATTTTGGAATATAGATAGTAATTTTTATAAATATAGAGAAAAAGAGATCAGTATTTTTCAAAAGACGATCAACCTTCTCCAAGAATTATGCATCTCTAAAGTAGATATTCTTCAATGGATCCCTCCTCCCCCAATCTACGATAATCGCAAAATAAATATATATACTCATGAACTACCATTTCAACACAAAGATCTTCCAGATGATATAGTACAAAATATGTTTAATGATTACATTCAGCCAAAATTTAATAACAATATCATAATAGCAACCGATGGTTCAAAAAATACTAATCAAACATCAATAGGAATTTTAATCCCTAAGAAAAAAATTCGACAAAATTTCATACTGAACGACATGATTTCCATATTCACAGCTGAAGCTATAGCCATATGGACTGCATTAAAAAATTGGGTTTCTGAAACAGAAAACTATATCATCTTGACGGACAGCTTATCAGTCTTAAAAAGCATCCAAAATATTAATAGAAAATCCAATACGATAATATTAAATTTAAGTTCAACTTTACATCAGTGCCTCCAAATAGCTCAATCAATTACCTTCATTTGGGTACCAGCTCACAAGGGAATAGAGATTAATGAAGAAGTTGACAAATTAGCTAAAGCCTCTCCAGAGCCGTGGAATATTATTTCTTGGATAACTTATGAAGATCTACATACATATTTTAAAAAACAACACAAAATCAAAAGTGAAGAAATATGGAAAAAGAGCAAGAGACATAAAATTTTTTTTTATATTTCTCATCTTGAAAAATGGAACAGACAGGCAGCAAAAAATAGAAATACAGAAGTTTTAATCAATAAGTTGCGAGTTAAAAAATTACCGTTAAATGATATATATTTCCTTTTTAAACTAACAGATTCTCCTTTGTGTGCAGATTGTAAAGTACCAGAAACTAGTGAACATTTTATATTAAACTGTATCAAATACAAATCACAGTGTGAAATTTTGAAAAATTTTATCTCCAACCACGGTGAATGGTCTTATTCCTCAATAGCGAATTGTAAATCAATAGAGCATGTTCAAAAAGTTGAAAAATTTCTGACATCATCCAATAGATTCTAAAATTCCAGTTACTCTATACTCTACTTTCATCAATCTCAGTTGAAGCACAACTCGATAATTCAAATTACAGATAGACTGCAATCACGAACTGTGTGTTATAACTTGGATTAGAAACTGATCAAAATTTTATCGGAGCATAAGGCGTTCGCCAAGTCTCCACTTTTTCAGTCTTTGCACTGAACTGAACTGAACCAAAATGAATGATTGGCTTCGTATTCAAAGCAAGCGCCGATATTGGCGAGAAATTTGCTAAGCTCTGTAACCCTGCAGAATGTCATCCCCCTGTCTCCTTCCCCTCTCCTCTTCCAAAAAAAGTGCTCTTTATTTAACGACTTCCATTTCGGTGTGCTTAAATATGCCTTTTTGATCAAGGTCTATTCTTAGACAGTATGAAATGGAGTTGCTGTTTGTGTGTGTCATAAGCTGTAAGTGTTCTTACATTGACTCTGCTAAAACAGAACATAGTTCGAAATGAAACTTTCTTTGGGCCACTGACATTTTAGTGCTGTGCATACTTCACTGTAATCCACTTCTATGATGGATGTACTAGATTTTTTTCTTTTGCTAGACCTTTTATATAAGTTCTGTAGTATAAAGATGATTTTGTTTCTAATTTTTGGATGATTTCCTTAAACTTTTGGCATCTTTCCTCCATAAAAAGTAAAGGGGCAGTTTTTTTAAGATTATCTAATTCAATAAAAATGCCCAATTTGTATTATAAAACTTTCTAGAACCTCTGAAGTTATTCTTTGAATCTTTTTTTTCATGTGTACAATTAAATATATTAATTTTCTTCTGATTGTATTTAGTTTATATTTTTAGGATTTATATTTTAACTTTTGTTTTTAATAATGAATGTTTAAAAAGTTAAAATATTTTTCATTTTACATATCTTTACAATGTAAAGAACTCCCGAAAGAAATCCGATTTAAATGCTTATTTGAGGATTACAGAAAATCCCTGCCTTTGATTTTTATCTCCCACTTTCAGAAGATGGGGAGGACTCTGTTTCCTAGCATTTTGAACTGGGAAAAATTTTTGCCACCTCTCTTGGTAATGAACAAGTCACCAAGAAGCTCGGTGACTTTTGAGACAAGTCTTTATTATAAAGGAACTCAGAGCTTTTACAAATTCTTCTATTGACCTTTTTTGCTTCTTTCTGTAATGTTCCATAGTCAAATTTGCACCATATGAATCATGCCACTTTTCACCAATATATGTGGCCAATTTTTTTTTTTTTTTTTTCAAATAAAACACGTCAGAATCTTAAGTTTTGTTTACTGCCCTTTGCAGAATCTGTATGAAATAAAAAATCAAAAGGCTTGAAAGAAGACATTGTGCCATAATATGAAGAAAATGAATATCTGCTACTTATAAGTGTGAAGACTTTTAACTTCCTGTCGATATAAGCATTAATTCACAAAAAATAACTTTGAAATATATTTTAGATAAATAATTTTTTTAGAAAAATTTCTAATGAGATAAAGGAATTTCTAAAAAGGCTTTGAAAAGTAATTAACTAGAAATTTTCATGTACATGTCGTAGAATTTCTTTCACTTAAATTAATAATTGATGGTTAACTTTTGACTTCAATTTACAATCAATGGATTATTACAAAATTCTTAAGTCTCTTTTATGTGCATCACAAGTATTTTTGGTGCTTGCCTATTGCAACTGTAAAGGAAGCACATGGTTGCACATACAACACATAGAAAATTTTGGTTGCCAACTTGACAATTTATCTTGAACATTAGCATTGTTGTAATAGTAATAAATACCAATTTTTTTTCAATTCCTGCTATTAGTTAACACTCTTCCTATATATATTTATTTAAATATATATATCTTGTTCAAATTTTCAATTGTTAATTAAATAATTTACATTCAAATTCAAATGCATTTTTTTTAAAATTGTAGTGGATGACACTTGATTTTTAATATTTTTCAAATATGAATTCATTAATAAATTAAAAAATGAATAAATAGTAACCAACAATAAAATCCTAGGATAGCCCACACCCTTGGTGACAAAAAGATAAAAGTGCCTAGCCAAAACGAGATGGCGCCAAGTGAATGCAGAGAGACAAGGTGGATGTGTAATGAAAATATATGTAAACAATACAGAAATAAAACATTTAAGATAAAAAAAAATATAAAAACAGCACCTACTTTCTTACTACTGATCTTTTCCAAGTGGAGGGTACAGCATAACAACAGATTTTAAAGTCTTGATGGTCTTATCGTTAAGTGAATGATTGTGTGAGCGCCGCCATTTTTATTCTGCGAGGTAATGGTCGTGATCATACCTTCGGCGTGGCTGGTGCACTTTCGAAGAAAGCGGTTTATTGTTGACCATGTTACATCATGCCGATCGTTACATTTAGGACATTCATAACTCTAAGCAATAAATCCTTCCTTTATACACTATTCAATCAATTCTTTCTAGCCTTTCGCATTCAACAAAGTAAAAAATTCTAAGATATATTCCTTCACACTTGCAACCATTCCAGCCCAGTTCCCCGAAATAAAATGAAATTCAAAATGCTCACCGACAAAATACGAAAATTCCAGAAATAGTTAGGTTTACCACATCTAGTGTATTAAAGTAGGGTTACCAAGATGGCATGATTATCGCCAACCAAAATAATTCGTGCCAAGGGCGTGCGCTCCCCTTGGACTGAATTGTAACAAACAAACATAGTAGCCCAACAGCATATATGAAAGGAAAATCATTCGTTGTGTAACTGTAGCACAATGGATAGCACGTTGGACTTCAAATCAAAAAGTCGGTTCGAATCCAATCTGGGATGTCCTAATTTTCTGAGCATGTGATTTTTTTTACTATACTATTTTATTAGAATAATTTTTTTTAAATGAATGAATAAATGGTGACAAAAATAGTCCAACACCTTATATAGAAAGGAAAATTAAATGTTGCTGGGAAAACTACTTTCTATTTTATCTCTTTAATATTGTAATTTTGCCATATGTATAAACATATTTATACCAATTGTAGCTATTTAATAAAATGCAACTAAAATAATATTTTTCTTTGTTAACCTAAGTAGGAATTGACCTTAAATTTTTGTTTTATAATACTTGTTACAATTTTATCTTTTAGGCTATTAAAAATGCTTTGTAGAAAAGAAACACACCAGTGTTGAAAATTTGTTCTTATAGTTTTTGTACAAATAGGTCCTTTTTATGTATTTTGTATGCAAATTGTCACCATTCTTACTGTTTTTGATATTTTTATAATGTAAGTTTTTTTCTTGATAAATTTTTCTATATTAATCTTTAAACCACTTCAAATATCCTCATATATCCTTTTATTAAGTCTATTGCACATACTGAGATACCTTAATAGCATCTCTTTTTGTCAAGGACAGTAGCATGACAAGAAAGGGGTTTGCGGGAAGATCAAAACCCCATATATATAAGAATTTTTTTTGTCTCTTTGACTACTTGCCATGTTTTCCAGATAGATGTAGACCACTGCTTATCGCATATTGAATTTTTGCAAATTCATGTACTAAAATGTGTTTTTGACAGCAGGTATAGAGCTACTTAATTTAAAAGATTTAAATTTGTTACTGTGAAAAAGGGTAGTTTTAAAAACTTAAATGCATGTTAATTTAAAATATTATTTTTTTAAATTAAAACGAATTTCCTACATAAGGGGTATCCAACCGCCTTAATAAGAAATAATGGCATAATTACCTGTTGCATAAAAAATTTAGCAAATAATGATAACAATAATAATTTTGATGAGGACAATGAATCTGATGCATTTTAACCATTTTTGAACATTTGGCATAGATTGTGTTAGGTTTAACCCTAAATCACTTTTGTTTGTAGTGTCCAGTATTTTTTTTTCTTTTGGAGATTCACAACAGGGCTGAAATTCTTTTTCACGAGAAAAAGCAATTAAAAGCTTTATCATGCTTTTCTATAATTCGTGATAAATAACAAGTATGTCTTTATAAAGCCAAAATTGCTGATATCCATTTCTAAGCTGTATTTTAAGATCTTCATTAGAGCCTATCCTGATAAGTTCCTCTTGTAAATATGACATTTTTTTTTCATGTGGCCATATGAATTAAGTGCCTTCCATAATATTACCATGGTCAAAACATTCTCAAATCGAATTTCAAACCTGAATCAAGGGCATTTAAATAGTGAATGTAGTTTGAAATGTCATGTTTCTGGCAGATTGTCTGAGACAAATTGAGAAACTGGGAAAATTCATGACTTCCAATATTATTATCTTTTCGCTTAATTCTGGCAAGGAATGGTAAAATGATGGTCCTTGGTATAATGAAATTTAGGTTGTCGCCTTGTAACTGCATGCTAATCTCATTAAATTTAGTAAATAAATCTGTTCTATAGTTAAAATCTTGTTTCTACTTGATCAATTTTTTTTTAAAAAAAAATTATCTGTAACATCACAAAACTCTCAGTCAGTCGTCAAAAGTTAAAAATAAAACCCTTCACAAATTAATATAAGCCTTTTAAAGGCAGTGTACTTTAGTGTAAATGAGTTAGGGATTAAAGTTCTCGTAATTTTTCTTCTCACATTTATGCAAATAACCATGTATTCAATACATTGCCTTGGATTCATAAGCTTCTGCTTTGAGGACTAATTGAAGAGATTCATTCAATCTACCATTAAGATTTTTAACTACTAAACTATATTAGTGGATGAAGCATTGTATATATTGCTTTTACATACTTTGCTGATGCATTGCTATTGCAGAAAATGTTTCAATCTTCTTTCAAAATATGGATAAAAAGGTTTGGCACAAAGGAAAAAAAACTCATGTATTTATTTTCAGAAATACTGAAGTTATTAAATGTTTAAATCAAATTTCAAAAATCATAAAGAAAAAACTGTGTCGAATCCAATATTTTAAATCGCATAGTTTATAAGAATAAATTATGCTCTCTTTGAGGACGCAGGTATGATTAATCATGAGAGTGAAATACAGAGTGATTTGAATGTTCTATTCCTGAAAAAACATCAAAATTTACTCATTTTAGGAAAAATTGCTTGATGAAATAAACAATATAACCTATTCAGGATTTATTATTCTTTTCTCTTCTAATCATGGTATGGAAGAAAGGAAAACGGTTTTAAAAATAACAAAAATGTTGGAAATTTTACCCCGACATCTTTTAGGGTCTCTGAAGTTGATATTACAATGTAGCATTGCAATAATTCATTTTAACATTTTCAGTTAATATATTTATAACTAATTGTAATTTCAGAATTTAAATGGTCAAAACGGATTCTTCTGATTATTTCCCATCCTTTGGTACCTTGTTCTGTTTATACTTGAATATTTATTTACTCTTTAATATTTATATAAAGAGATAAATATATATAGTGTAATAAATATTTCATAGATATATAGAAAACATCTGTAAATGGGATATTCCATTCATTGAAAATTAAATTTAAGAACTGTTTAAAATATAAATGATCCTAGACCTCATTTTATCACAAAAGATGTGGATCATTTCAGACCATCATAGACCCCGGGGGTTCAATATGGATGCTTTCAAGAATCACTGATATAGAGCTGTAGATTTTTATATTTTAGTATAAATATTATATATCTCAATGTTAGTTCATGGTTAAAAGGTAAAACAAGTAATAAAAAAAAATTATGTCAATTCCTACTTAGATCAACAAAGAAAAAATTTTATTTTAGCTACTTATTAAATAGTTCCAATTAATATAAATATGTATATATATATGACAGAATCACAACATTAAGTGGTAATTAATTTTCATTAATTATCATTAAAGTATCCTATTGTCATCCAAAATAATCGTGTATATAAAATTTCTGTTCAACTGAATGCTTGAAAACATTAGGAAAAAAAATCTTTTAAAGTTTTGAACTAATTCGCTAAAAAAGAAAACCAATGTGGCTGCATCTCTATTTCCTTAAATAATTGGTTTCAGTCAATTGGTTTTTATTAATTATTAATAATTTATCGTATTTTTATCCAAAACAATAGTGTATAGAAAATTTCAGCTCAAATGAGGGCTTTAAAATATGAGAAAAAAACTTTTTCAAGTATTGATACATTTCACCAAAAATTATGCCAATGTGGCTGTATTTGTAATTATTTAAATTATTAGTTGTAATCAATTAATTCTTATTAATTATGATTAAATTACTGTGTATTGTTATCCAAAATAATCATGTATATAAAATTTAAGCATGACTGAGTGCTTTTAGATGTATTTTATTAATGATTGTAAATTCCACGAAGTATAAATAAATAGTATATAGAGAGATAGTGTGAGCTAATAGTAAGAATAGACGAAGTCATTTTTTATCAGAACTTACCTATATATATATATGCGGAAATAATATTCTACAGTATAGATATTTATTGAAAAGTAATTTCAAAATTTAATATTGCATCGAAAAAGGGTTGTATGATGTCTTCTCCCCCCAATTTTATCTATGCTTCATTTTTTGAGTACCATAATAGTACATAACCCATTAGAATTCCCCTACAAGAATGTATTCAATATTTTGCCATGATACTCCTTTTTTTCCTATATATTGCTCATGTTGACCTGATTGTCATAATAAAGCATTACATGAACATATTTTTAGTAACTATTCAATATATATTAGAATTTCATTGATTTAAGAAGAATGTTATTTAAAAGCTTACCAATTTCTTTAGATATTAGAAGAAAAAAAATTTCTGATTGTTTTAAGCTGTGATAACCAGCTGAATATTTTTGACTCATGAATTATTATGAAGAATAAAATTCTACTTAATATACATGTTCTACATTATTATTGAATATATTTTTTTTTCTTTTACAGAAGCATTTTAACAAAATATTCTGAACAAGAGTACAAGACTCATTTTCTTCATGATATATTTTAACTAGAGATTCTTGTTGTCACATCTGTGAAAAATACTTGCACATTTTAAGCTAGTAAAAGGGCTTTCAATCAAGAGAACTCAAGACATCATTTACATGTTCATGATATTAAAAAGCCTTAACTTTGTGAAATGCGCAACAAGAATTTTTCTCAAAAACAGTTTGAAAGCACGTTTAGGAAATCCTACCAAGGCAAGACATAATGTTTGTGAAGTGTGTAATAAGGAATTTTCTGTAGCTAGTTATATAAGGACACATTTATGTACTTATATTCATACAATGGAAAAGCCTTATGTTTGTGAAGTATGCAGCAAAGAATTTTCTCAAGCTAGTCATTTAAAAACACATTTACTAATTCATACACAGGAAAAGCCTTATATTTGTGAAGTGTGTAGCAAGGGTTTTCTCAAAATGATAGTTTCAAGAAACATTTATTGGTTCATGTAAAGGAAAAGCCTTATGTTTGTGAAGTATGCAACAAAGGATTTTCTCAAGCTAGTCATTTAAAAACACATTTACTTACTCATACACACGAAAAGCCTTATGTTTGTGAAGTGTGCAACAAGGAATTTTCTCAAGCTGGTAATTTAAGAACACATTTACTTATTCATAAAAAGGAAAAGCCTTATATTTGTGAAGTATGCAACAAAGGATTTTCTCAAGCTAGTAATTTAAAAAAACATTTACTTATTTATACACAGGAAAAGCCTTATGTTTGTGAAGTGTGCAACAAGGGATTTTCTCATGCTAGTACTTTAAAAAAACATTTACATATTCATACACAGGAAAAGCCTTATGTTTGTGAAACATGCAACAAAGGTTTTTCGGAATTACATTATTTGAAAGCACATTTACTTGTTCATACCAGGAAAAAGCCTTATGGTTGTGAAATGTGCAACAAGGGATTTTCTCAAGTTGGTAATTTAAAAAGACATTTGCGGATTCATACAAAGGAAAAGCCTTATGTTTGTGATGTGTGCAACAAGGGTTTTTCTCAAAATTGTAGTTTAAAAAGACATTTACAAAATCATACAAAGCAAAAAGCTTTATAAAATGTGCTATCAGGTGTTTTCCGAAACTGGTCACATTGAGCATATTTATATATTCATAGGAATTAAAAATATGTTTATGAAATACGCTGTATTGCTTTCTCTTAGACATCTCACTTTTAAAACCAATAAAAAAATGTCCACTGTGAAATATTGTAGCATTTCTTTTGTTATATCTTTAATAATGACTTATGCTTTTGTAAGAAATGAAAAGCCTTACTCATAGATTTTTCAAAATGTCTTTTGGGTCTAGTTTTATAGTAACAGTGTTGTAGAAAGACATGTTTTTCTTTTTCAAAAGAATATCATTGTTTTCTTAAAGTAATGTAATTACGGGAACAAAAATTAATATGATTTTGTTTCCTATATTTTAATGTGTGAAATTATAGTGATGTTTTTTAATTACACTGGAATTTTATGTGTAATATTAGCATATAGCATTTCAAGAAAATAAAAGTAAGTTATTAAAACTTATTCATAAATCACTGGAATATGTGTTAAAATGTGTTGTAAACTAAATTCTGTGAATGTGAGTTTATTGATATTTACCTGTTTCTAAAAACCTTTTTGAAATACAAATCTATAATATGTTGATGTTCTTTCAATGTGATGATGCATAATGTTTCTTGTATTAACACTTTTTTGCATGATTTTTTTTTCTTTTTAAAAAAATAAATCAGGGTGAGAGATGTCCTGCTCTTGATTAAAGGAAAAAATTTAGTATAAATATATATTATAAAGTAATTAAAAAAGTATATGAGGGATATGTATCCATCGTCATGCAAATTTACATGTGAAGTTCAGCACAACAGAGAAATACAAAATAGAAACCTTTTTTCCATTTGTCACTTTTATTAGCAAAAAAAAAAAAAAAAAAAAAAAATCTCATATGAAGTATAAAAAAATGTTTCAAGGAATTGCACATTTCTTCCAACCTCAAATAACAATGGAATAACCAGTTCCAAAGCTCTATAATGATTATGATAATTGATTTTTTGTTTGGCAGCTACGTTCTTTTTTTTGCAATAATCCTGAGAAAAGTTGTCAGCAACAACCTATTTACAGTGCATGTATAAATTTTTGTCCACCTAATGTTAAGATGGAAATTCCCATCATCATGCAAGAAAGGGTTAAATATATATGCAATGAAAATTATTTAACATGAATTTAAGGGATTGAAATATTTTTTCGTATTGAAAAAATTTCATATTGAAGGATATATATATATGCATAAACAAAATTAAGTTTATTATAGTTTATTTTATCCACATAGATATGCGTATATTTAATAAAAATCTATGGAACAAAGACATTCAGAAGAACTTGTGGAAATTTAATATAAAAGTTTGAAATTTTTTGAAAAGCAAAGCATTTGAGTGTCTTGAAAGTAATCTGTTATTTTTTTTGCATTGCTTTTTTTTTAGCATCAAATTGTTTGATATAGTTCATTTTGTTATTCATTTAACCATTGAAAAACGGTGTCTAAATTATTGTGCATATTTTTATGACCTTCCTCATTTCGATTGATGTGGGAATAGGATCTGCCACATGCATTTCGTTTTCATTTTCGGAATCTACATTAATGATATTTTTTGATCTCAGATCAAACTCCAGAATATCTTTGTCTGCCATAATTAGGGCTATACACACATTATCATCTTCTACTTCAATGTAGTCTTCTGATGATACAATAGGACAGTCCAATTTGGCTAGTGGTTTCTGTATTTTATTAACTCTTAGAAGGGAAATTTTTTCATGTTATTCGATTTTCTTTTCGTATTAATAGAGAAAAATGCATCAAAATACATTTGTCAGGACCGTTGTATTTGTCTTTTTTCACGTTAAAACGTATTTCACTGTATATATATTCAGCAATTGAATAGATCTTATATTACAATGCTTTCTTTTACCCTTAAGTTTTCTTATGAAGTGTTTTGTGTGAATTAAAATGTATGTTTTTTTTCGGGCTACTTTGATACTTAAATGGGACGGAAATTTTTTTAAAGGTTTAAAACAAATACTTTTGCTACATTCTAATCTATTCGAAAAAAAAAAGAAATTAAACATTAAAGCTTGCATCAAAACATGAAATTTCTTTCCTTGAGTTTAATAGGTGAAATCAAGTAATACTGATAATTAAATGTCAATTGTGGTTAATTTATTCTTTCTTAAACCGACAAAAAAATTCTTTAATTATTTTTAATCAGCGATATTGTAGGAAAATAGTGTTTACTGAATAAGGAACTAGATATGTCATTTATCTACAAGTCTTGTTTAGGATTGTTCGGGGTTGATAGTAGCAAGAGTGCACTGCACACGTTTGATCAAAATAAGGAAGGCTATACATATAATATATCAATCAAGCAAAATGTTTTACGAATTCCTCAAAATAAAACTTAAATCTAATAAACATGTGGAATTTAAATAGTAATTGAAAAATCAGAAATCCCCAATTTTTCCCATAGCATAGCATTGTTTCAAAAATGTAGAATGGAGCATGTAATTGTAGATCGATGAATAACAAAAGCGTCTCAAGTCACCTTACAAAAAATATCTAATACTACCCAAGACAGGGATGGCGAACCATTGATACGCGATACAATATTTTGGGCACGCAAGCGATCAAAATGGTTTGCATTTTATTTTAAAATAACAATGAGTGTTAAGAACAAACGCGAGTGATCGGTCTCTGTGCGGCGGGGTGCACACTCGTTTTGTTGCAAAATGAAGCGAAATAAAAGTGCCGCTAGGCGGCGTTGTTTTGTGACGTCAGTCTGCGAGCTGACGAATATATTCAGAGAACTGGTTGGACGCTCGGTGGTTGCCGAAACTTTTTTTTTTTATGTATTTTAATGTGCCGTCCTCAGTAGAATAAACGAATAATTATCTTGAAAGACGTCTAGTCTTATTTTGACCAAAGTTACTCAGCATCTGGTAGATGCACCTGCAATTGAATTTCTAGAACATAGTGGCCTCCGCGACAGGACTCGAGTACTTTGGATTTGAATATTTTAGTTGAACTCTGAATTTTTGATATCGAAAATGAATTTAAATGCTTTAAAAGCACAACGAAAAGGACTGAGGACGGCTTTTTCTAATTGTTTGAAGAAAATCGAATCTGAATTAGCACAGGAACTCTGCAATTTTGAGACACTTTCGGTTTTGAAAATTCAATTCAACGATAAGTTTGCGAGAATGGACTCTTGCCAGAACGCGATTTCAGAAACGTTGTTGTCTGATGATGGTGAGCGTTTATTCGCTGAAGATTTGGAAGATGCTGAAATCTACCGAGAAAAGTTCTGGGAGCTTACTACGAAAATAGAACTGAAGTCGCAACAGTGTACTGTTCCAAGCGATAAAGAATCAAGGAAATTTAAACTCCCAAAAATCGAACTAAAAAAGTTCAATGGAGAGGCGAAAGATATTTGACCTTTTGGGGCCAATTTCAAAAGATACATGAAGATAGAGGAATTGCGGCAGAGGATAAAATGCAGTATTTGTTACAATCGATGAAGCTAGGGTCCAAATTAAAATTAATTAAAAAGTTTTTACGCACCACTACTACCGAGGATCGGCTAAACGGCTTCACAACAATAGCCATTGAACATGAAGTGGCTGAAGAAATTAATGTTAAACAAATTATAAAAAAAATTCTAAGAATTAAAAATGAGAAAGAAACACTTTTAAGTTCTCGGTTTTAAATGTATTTTTAATATGTAATTAAGTTTTAATACTTAGTGGTTCTATTATTTGTTTTAGTATTTTTTAATATCTGTATTTTATAATTATATATTAAAAATGACTTTTCTTTTTTTTTCTGTGCAACCCTAATTTATTTTAATTTAGTGCCAAAAACATAAATTAATAATTTTTTTTGTTCATCAAAACTTCAACATTATTGATAGCAATTTTTTTGCTCACGTTTTATTTTACCCTTAAGCATGGGAACATTTTAGGTTATCTCTTTTCATTCTTGTTATAAACGGATGGGGAGGGGGCGGCATTTTACCTCTTTGCCCGGGGCGGCAAAACTGCTAGCGCCGGCCCTGTGTACCCATTGCCTGACACCACCGACCAATAGAAAGGCAGGGCCGGCACTAGGGGTGAGCAAGCCGGGCCCCTGCCCGGGGCGGCAAATTGGCTGTAAAATTTACTAGTTTCTGAAGAAAATAAACCAAGATTATCCAGGAGTTCCACGAGTCAAAATAAAATTTCGAAGGAAAAAAAATTAAAAATGTTTTTGCAAAATATTTACGTTTTCTATGTAGTCCTAGATTTTTTTTAACGAGTATGCATTAGTATTTAAATCCGTGCTTTCCAACTCTGGTCCCATGGGGAAGGGGGCGATAAAGAAGAATTCCGGCACCCGGTTCCTTCTCTTTCAACTAATTTCCTACAAATGTTACTGCTTTGTATTGCGTTAATTCGGGTACTACTGAAAGAGAAGAAAAAAAAAACGTAAGGCGGCATCTAATTTTAAAAATATAGAAACTTACTTTACGTGACTTCAGTGTCTGTGAGTGAAGTCGGTTAAAAATAATTTTATCCTATTTAGTGCTTTTTTTATATATAAAATTTTTTTATAAAAATTGTTTTTGAAAAACGCCCAATTGAGAATACATTAATCTATTGATATAAAGCAGTGGTCTTCAAACTGTGTTCCACAGAACCCTGGGGTTCCTCAAAACAAAATAAAAATTGGAAGAAAAAATATTAAAAATGTGTATGGAAGATATTCACATTTTCTATGGTGTACTAGAGTATTTTTTAAACGAGTATTCATTAGTATTTAAAGTCGTGTTTCCAAACCTTGGTCGCATGGGGGAAGGGAGAGGGATATTAAAGAAGACTTTCGGCATCCGGTTCCTTCTCTTTCAACCCTACAACGTTTACTGCTTTGTATGCATGAAGTCGGGTACTATTGAAAGAGATAGCTTTTGGCAGAGATTAGTCTCAACAAAAGTGATGAAAAGCACGGTCAAGTTTTATGAATGAAAAGAAATGAGCAGAATGACCCTAAGAAAAAGACCCTTTTTCGAAGAAAACTGAGGGAATCTTGTATCAATTTGATTTTCGAACTAATTCCTTTAGCTTCCTGTGCTTATGCAGACAAGACAAAGTCGGACAACAAAAAAGTAACAATACTTTCATTTAAAAATTTTTTTTTAGTTTTTTAATTGCCAGGAATTTTAATCATTGAAAGTGATCATCAAGTGAAAAGAAAAAATTACTTTGCTGCATTTGTCCTTTTTTTTATTTTATTTATTTATTTTTCGTTTTACAAACATAAATATAAATGTCATCAGTTTTGTAGAATATTTTCCTGTTGATTAACATTTTTAAATATGTGTGTTTTCGTACCTTGAAGATACTGTAATCGTCTTTAAACATTTTCGATTGACATTGTTATTCAAATGAAAAAATATTATTTGCCTCTCGTATAAAAATAACTTTTTTAGTCACTTATAAAGGACGATAGTAGGTCATTTAAAATGCAAAATATTAATGAGCTTTTGAGTACGTTCATTAATTCTTTACCATACATAAAGGATCCTAACAGCAATAGCTCGAAATTGAAATACAACGTACTTATATTTATTATGATGATTTTGTATTCGTAATCATAATATATTGTGATAATTTTGCTTAGTAATAAATGAACTAGTCTATAATTGCTAAATATTTAATTTATACTTCTTCAAACTATTAAAAGAATTTTCAAAAAAAAAAGTTAATTTTACTTATACATAAACAATTTTTCTTTTTTTATTGAATGTAACATGTGAAATAAACGAATAGTTTTAATAATCTATTCTAAGACAGTTAAGATAACCATTATTTTGTGTAAGATTAAATTTTAAAAACTTGAACAATATATATATATATTGCATGTTATGGCCATTTTAAGAGGAATTTGCACGATACCTTTTTAATCCTCTAAGTGGATACCTTCCTCCTGAAAAGTTATTCCGAAAGCGTTTTACTCTTATTTTGCTATTCCCTTCAAAAATGCAACAGACTTCAATTCTTTCCCCCTTTTAAAACTTGGGAGGTCGAAAGGGGACAATTTTATGACTTGGTTCGGCGTCTTTGTTCAGTGAGAATCAGGATAGCAATCGTTTACAGCTAGCTGTTAAGTTGCCTTGGGCAATCCTGTATGAAAACCGTAGTTCTACTCTGTCGTTTTCCCCATAGATTCAGTCACAGTAAAATTAAAACAAAATACAGGGTAAAAAAAACATGAAATAAATGGCGTGTTAAAAGTCGAAAAAAATAGTTATATTTTATTCAAACAAAATTTATTTTTCTGTCATTTTTTAAAAAGTAAAAAAAAAATATTTTGGTATTGCGATTTGAACCAGAAAAAAGCATCCTGTTTTCATTTTTGAATATGAGAGTAAGAAAACGCGCTTACTTTCCTGTTTTTAAAAAAAGTTATGAGGTAAAAAGAGTAAAGGCCCTATCTTTTTTTTTAAACCATAAGACAATAAATGGTGCATATTTATGAAATAAAACAGATCTTTCTCTATTCAATTATATTTTAAATTTAGAATAACATAAAAAATGATTTCAATATACTTTTAATTTATTTAAATTTAAATCATATAAATGATATTTTTATGTTAACTGAATATTTTTCGGAAAAAATCTAAATTTTCATTCCTAGTGCTCTCCTTTTCGAACTCCTTGTATTAAATAAAAATATCTTTTCTACATCGGCATTTGTGATGGACATAACACACATTCAGTCAATAATTTTTAAATTTAATGGGGGATATACTTCTTCAAATGCGCATGACAGTACTTCTAACCATTTTCTACTCAAGTTAAATTTCTTATCTTTCTGTTTCTTTTATTACAAGGAAAAATGTCACACATCGATAACTACATTTTCACACAATTCAGTCATTACAAATTCTATTGTGAGAAAAGTTCTCCCTAATTAATTTTGTCTTTAGAAACAGTACACTTAAAACAATTTTGCTCAGTGAAGTTAACCGACAGTTCCACAATGTATTCACACCAAATTTTAAAAACAAATTTAACACTTGGAAATGTATCCTTTATTAAATTTTTCAGTATACACAAATATTTCCTGCTGTAGGGAAGATATAGTATGAGATGTGGTGTGCAGTTGTGAAAGAATGTTTTCGTACGTGTAGACTATTTTTGAAAATTTAAATATCAGTGAAGCTGATCTTATAACTGCAAATGAGCCTTATTTTAATGTGTGCTGGTATCAAAGTAAAACACTTTACAATATTAAACAGCCTATGCGTTTATACTGAATATCAAACTATTCGCAAAATGTGGCTTACAACTTCTATTCAAATTGTAAAGAAACTGAAATATAAATATATCTTACTGCAGTCAAAAATATTCATAATATGTAAGTATCCTATTTCTCCACTTATTTATGTACATTTTAAAAACTGTAGCTGAATGCAATTTTTATATTTATAAACGAGGCATAACAGCTCACACAGTCGTAAAAATGTCTTTATCATTTTTAAATATACTACTATAAAACGTATATGGATTGTAAGATCAGTTGTAAAATCCTAAAAGCTTTTAGAGGAGCTGAAAACATGTAATTTTGGATTGATCAAATTTTTAATATAATACACAAATATACATGTTATTAAGCAAATACATTTGAAAAATCAAACTTCCTTCTGAAATAAACGTAATTGAAAGAAAAATGTTTAATTGTAAATGAGTGGAAATACATGTTTATCTAAGGGGTATCCCCAAAGTGAAGTAATCCTCAAACTTAAAACTCAAACTCAGTGGCACAACAATCCATGAGGGCCAGGAACTACTGTGCCCATCATAATACACGTGACCATTGGACGCTGAGGTGCATGAACAGATGTCCCAATTTGGTGGTCTGTCTGAAGAGAGACCTTCATTGTTTAAGACCCGAAGCAAGCTTGGTACTCATTTATCGACCCAATGTAGCGGGGATGAAAGGCAGAGTCGACCTTGCGCAGCCCGTTAATAGAACCCCAGACCTATGGTGTGGAAGCACTAAACACTACCACTCGATCCTATTCAGTGAAAAATAAAATTTAATGTTAGAATCTTATATAAATCCCTAATGAATGAGGGAGTCCAAATTTTTTTTTCATGTTAACTGTTTAGACGGAAATGGTTAATTATGAACATTTCAGAAATTGCATAAATTAAAATTAACCGTTATAGTTTACATAAATTTTTAAGGGTGCAAAAGGTGTATTTCGGCTGCACGAATTAATTTTAAAAGAAATACGGTTACGAAAAAGTAGTACAAATCTATCTAAAGTAGGGTTGGTTACCTTACATATTGTCAAACACAACAATGTATTGGAAGCCAATTCCACAATTCGTTGTTATAAAAATGTATGGAAAATTACAAGATTTATTTTTGCATTTGTAATTTATATATATATATAATTTTTCCTGGGAACTTTAAAAGCTAGAGCGGCATCCATCAAAACCGCGGTTCTGACTAAGCCGGCTCTGCCATAGTAAGTGAAAATGCCGGATTTTATTTGTCAAGATCATTTTATAGCAGACCGCATTTTTCATGTATTTTAGATGGTCATTTTATATTTTCTACATCAATATCTTAATGTCTGAATTTAAAATTACATAAAATTCTTGACATTCGCATCAATGACCATTATAATTTTTATTAGTATATGAATGTGTCATCACACGATTACATGACTGTTATTAACATATTATTTTAACCATTTAATTAATATTAAGTATAACATAACGCACACAAATTTTCTGAACTTTAAAATAAATATTTCGAAAACTACTTCAGATATACTCAAAATTTTTCATTCCTACGCTTTAGCTTCTCAGTTTTGCTTCTACGTAAAACTTTATTGTATATTCGTCGGTTTTTTAATATATTTTTTGCTCTGAGCATGCATTTTTCAACTGAGATGTATTAAATCTTCGAAATATATTAAAAAATACCAAAGAAGCTATATAATAAAATTTGAAATATATATTATATTTAAAGAGTTGCTAGAACTTATGGTAAATAATTTTTAACTTTGCGATACATTTTTTTTTTCGAAATTTCAAATGGAATTTCTAACATAAAATTTCTAGCTTTATACGGTCGAGATTTCAAAAAATATCCAGATTTTAATTACTTATTCAGTTAGCCTTTATAAAAAAAGATAAATGTTGAGGTATTTTGCATAAATAGATATTTTTGAAGAATAATTCGAATGTTTTTGAATAGCTCGAATTTAAAATTGATTTTTATGTTTATTTATATGCATAAATGTCTACTGTAAAGGTTTCCGTATATTTTTGATTACCATTTATTCAAACATTCAAGTTATAAAAAAAATGTGTGAAAATCTTCATTCATGTTGTCTTTGATGTAAACTGAAGTTCAAGCACTTAAAATTCAAATATAATTCGGTGTATTTTAACAATATATAACTAGGCACTGTACGTAAACTTCCCTGAACACTTGGGCTTTGAAATCTAAAAAAAAAATTAATAGATCTTAATTAGTTTTTTTTGTTATTATTTTTACCAAGGTGTAAGAAAATGTTTCAAATTATTTGATGAAGTTTAAATTTATTCGTTTTTAGTGGTTGGAAAGTTGAAAAAATTTCAAATTTTAAAGTGTTTTTTTTTTTTGGCATCTTATAATGAAATAATCATGTTTCAAAAACTGAAAGCATTGATTAAGATAAGAAAAATGAAGCAAAAGAATATGCTTTAAAAAAGATAATTTGTCTAACTATATAAAATAGCAGATTGCCCTGACATGCCCCAACTTGTTACAGTTTGAAATTAATATGAAACCAAAAGGGAATTGAAACATATTTTACTTATGCGTTGGGACTTTTGAAAACTTTGAAAATACAAGCTAGCAAACAAACACTTCTTGGGTTCTAAAGAAATTTCCCCCCGATTTTTTACGATTGCTCCAGGGTCAAAACACGGGGTTCCCTGCGAGCCATAAAACTTCCTATCAGTGTCCTGCTGTGTTGCTTCCTCCGTCCCTCATTATCTTTCAAGATGTTAAACCTTAAAAGGGGGAAAGGATTTCAGAAAAGTGCGGCTAATCCGCTTTTGAAAACGTTACTTGAAGGCAGAAAAACCCGTGCAGTTATCTTTACACTGACGGAATTTTCCGTGCTATCCGGTTAGAGGGTTAATTAAGATCTTTTACACCAGTGATTCCCAGAGTGGTCTTCATAGACCCCCAGGAGTCTATGATGACCTGCAAGGAGTCCACGTCAGCAAAAAAAAAACAATAATAATTTGGGCGTCAATGAGGTGTAAGTGAGGGTCTATGTGGTATTAGCTCTCATTAAACTAGATCATGACTTTAATTTTAAAATAAAATTTAATCAAGTCGAAACCAAATTTTACTTATTTAGCGGATTTATTTACTAAATTTAATGAGGTGTTGATTTACCCGTACAAGGTGACAGCATAATGTTTTTTAAAACAGGCACCATTTCAGCGTTTCTTTCCAGAGTTAAACTAAAGAGGTATAATACTGGAGGTCCTGAATTTTCTCAAATTAACCCAGACAATCTGTCAGCACGTTTTAACCTACGTTCAATATTTAAGTGTGTTTTATTGAGATTTTGAAACCAGGTTTGAGAATGCTTTTTGACTATGGTAATACCACAGAATGAACAATGAATTTATATGGCCATATTGAAAAAAAATGTCACATGACAACAGGAACTGATGGTGATATCCACCAATGAAGATTTTAAAGTTTAGAAATGGATAACAGCCATTTTGGCTTTAAAAAGGCAAACCTGTTATTTGTCCCCAATTATGGAATATCGTGAGGAAGTTTTTAATTATTTTTTCTAGTAGGAAGGAGTTTCAGCGCAGCTGCCAATCTCCAATATATATATATATAGATATAGATATAGATATATAGACACTACTAACAGCGGAGATTTAGGGTTAAACCTGACAAGATTGATACTAAATGTTGAAAATGTGTTATTGTAGTGCTAGATTCATCCCTCCCATTAAAATCAATTGTGTGTTGTTTGGTTATTTTATTTAACAATTATTTTATATATTAATTTTTAATTTAACGAATTAACATATGCTTTTAAACTTTTTTAACTCTATACTTCATTAGTTATAAATTTAATTCTTTTAAAGTAGTAGTAGTACTCGATTTCAAAAAGACATTTAAGTCAATAAATTGGCAAACATTCAATATTAATTAAGCAGGGGTCTACCCTATACCGAAAAACATAGCAAGGGGTCCTTGAGACAAAAACGTTTGGGAGCCTGTTTTACACGGACAATTTGAAGGAATATTTAATGTCGTCTAATAATTTATCATGTGTATAATTATTTGTATAATTAATTATATATAAAGAGTGTTTTTTTTCCAGGTATAGAAGTTTAAGTTGGCATTACTTTCCAAGATGGCGACCGATTTAACAGCTGTCAAGTGATTTATTCTCAGTTTGGTTTGGCAATTCATCATGAATAGACTTACGCCTGAACAATGCTTTCGAAATTGTGCAATTTTATTTCGAAAATAATGGTTCTGTGCGGAATACGTATTCCCGATTTTCATAAGCGAATTTTGTTTAGCGATGAAGCGCACTTCTGGTTGAATGGCTACGTCAACAAACAAAACGGCCGCATTTGGAGTGAAGCTAATCCACAAGTGTATGTCGAAACACCGTTACATTCAGAAAAACTGACTGTTTAGTGCGCTTTATGGGCTGGTGGAATCATTGGTCCGTACTTCTTCAAAAACGATGAAGGCCAGATTGGACTATATCCGAGCCAGCCGTGGCAGTCATATGCCAGAAATCCTATTTAAAATGTAATGCCACAAGATTATCTTTCGAATAAAAAAAAAATTCATGTCAATCGAATAATACATAGTTTTATTGCAATTTAAAGTTCTATACCTCTAAAAAACACTCTTTATTATGTGCACAATTAATTATAAATATACATAAAAAATGTATAATATCTTTAAAATGTACAATATTCCGTATGCTACTAATAAAGTTCATCAAAATGCATATTTTGAGAAATTAAAAAATTGAGTTAATAAATTATCTGCAGTTTAGTATGAAGAAATTTTAAGAACATATTTAAAAGACTTTGATTTTAAACAAAACAAAAAAATACAAATATTTTAAAAAATACAAATATTTAACTCAATGCAAAAACATCCTTCAGATAAATAAATTGCAAAATTTCAGGTGTGAATTTTAAATTTCGGAAGACGACTATTAAACAGCTCATCAATTTGAATATATGGTATTATCAAAATAACATAGGATTAGCAGCCCTAATAAGCAAACAACAATGACTTTAAGGCTGAATAACTTCCAAACCATTTTTAAAATTAAGTTTCAATCTTATTAAAATATGTTTTATTTGTGATTAATATATAAAGGCTTTAATTCTCAATCGTTTAATTGCAACGAATACAAATATAAAATACTTGGAATTTCTATTTCAATATCTTACCAAAAAAAGTTTCAGAACATTACCACTCATCCAAGACATAAACGAGAGGCTCTTAATCAGTGTTCCATAGAACACTGGTGCAGTAAAAATGAAAAAGTTGGTTTTTTTCAGTTTGCAATAGTTTTTATTTATTGTTTCATTTTACTATTATATTTCTCAAAAATCCTTTAAAATGTATTTTTCGTGATTGCGAAAAAGTTTAAAAGCGTTAATATTAAAGAAAAAACATTCTAGTAATAATAGGTTCCAATCTGTAGCAATATTTAAAATCTTTAAAAAAGGCAACAATAAGAATGTCAAAATTATGACAGAAATTTCTTATAAAAAGCAACAAAAAGAATTTATAACTAAAGTTTTATTGTTACAGAACAATTTTTTTTGTGTGTGTATTCCTAGTATAAAACTATTTAATTAAAGTGGAAGCAAAATGTGCATTACAGAAATAAAAATAAGATGAACACAATTTATAAAGTAGATAAGTGATTTCAAACAAAATTGTTGGGAAAGCCCAATAGATGCATTAAAACCACTAAGGTATTAAGTAGGAGGGATATACGATGCTTTACTTGCTGTCTGTTATAATTCGGAGATTGACGACTCTATAAGAGTTGAGGCTTTTGACTATTGTGTTAAACAACTTAAATTCTTATGCAGCATTGTAATTTGGTACAAAATCTTAAATTGTATCAATCCTATAAGTAAGCTCTTGCAGACAGAAGAGTATGATTTACCATCTGCTATGGGGCTCTTGAAAAATTGTAAAGATTTTTTCAAAGATCTTAGACCGGACACAGCCTTTAATGAAATGCTTTGTGATGCTCGAGAACTTGCCGACGAAATTGACATACTGGCTAATTTTGAGCATACCCAGCCACGTCATAGAGTTCGAAGAAGGAATGTTAACTTCGACTATGAGGCACAAGATGATCCGATAGAAGATCCTACTTTGAAATATAACGCATTTTATTTTTTCACATTAGATAAAGCTATCAATGCACTTAAATCCAGGTTTGATTTAATCAATACCCACAGCAATTCCAATTTTTATACAATATTTGTGATTTAAAAGATACTCCTCAAAACAACAAACTAAAGTATTGTAAAGATCTAGAAGCAGTGTTAACTGAGGGGAATTCATCAGATATAAACGCGCTGGACCTGGCAGATGAGATAGTAGCAGTTTTGGCTTTGCTACATAAAAAATAAAGTCCAATCGAGATTTTAAAATTCATATCGAACCTGGACTTCGCTCCAACTATCGGTATAGTTTTAAGGATATTGTTTACTCTCTCAATAAGTGTGGAAAGTGGAGAAAGAAATTTCTCCAAATTAAAACTAATTAAAAAAATCTTTCGCTCCACAACTACTGATGATCGGCTAAAAGTCTTGACAACAATAGCCATTCAACCTGAACTGGCTGAAGAAATTAATGTTAAAGAAATTATAAAATATTTATCAGAATTAAAAGTGAGAAAGAGAAACACTTTTAAGTTATCTCTCGCTTTAAATGTATTTTTAATATGTGATTAAGTTTTAATATTTAGTGGTTCTATAATTTGTTTTAGTATTTTTTTAATACCTTTATTTTATAATTATACACTAGAAATTATTCTTTTTTTTGTGCAACCTAATTTTAATTTAGTGCCTGAAACATAAATTAATAAATTAGTATTTTTTGCTAATCAAAATTTCAACATTATTGATAGCAAGTTTTTTGCTCACGTTTTATTTCACCATTAAGCATGGGAGGGTTTAGGTTATCCCTTTTAATTTTTATTACAAACGAGCGGAATTTTACCTCTTTGCCAGGGGCGGCGAAACTGCTAGTGCTGGCTCTGACCAGGAGCATCCTCTTTGAAATTTTTGCTTCTTTCAAACGCCAGTAATATGTCTTCTGGGAGTCAGGACTCAACCAAAGGACTCAAGAACTCGCCATACTTGTCCTGTGTCCGCCCTAGGCTCTCTAGAGCTCGAATCTTCGCTTCCAGTTCGTCATATAACGCTGGGAGATCTGTCTTAGAGCGTCCGGTGGCTGCGTTTCTCATTACCATCGACAGTAAGTCTCTTACATAGATCTGTACAAGTAGATCTTCTCTCCCGAAACGTTCTTGCAGTTGGGCTATTACTTTTGGATAGTTGTCCGCTGTTGCGGGAAAACTCTCGACAACTCGAGCCACCTTTGAATTTGAGACGACGGCCTGTAGCAAGTATTGAAACTTATATTTATTTGGCAGACTTTCATCTTCATGAATTTTTTTAAATTGACTCCAAAACGTCAGGTATTCTTTGGCATTGCCGTCAAATTTTTTCAGTTCAATTTTCGGCAGTTTAAATTTTCTTTTCTCCGGGACTTCTTTTTTTTTCTGTTTCCTTTACAGATAGTCTTTCTATTTTTGCATAAAGTTCCGAAAATCTATCTCTGTATAATTCGGTTTTCATAAGGTCCTCTTCATAAGCTAGTTCGTCGGTTTCCTCTTTCAGGATTATACTCGAAATACCTCTTTGGCATTTTTCTAAACGCGAAAATTTGTCGCTAATTTGCGTTTTTAAAATCGAAAGTTCATCCCCATCAGGAACATTTTTCATAAGTTCCTCTTCTATAACCTTAGCACTCTGCGTAAACGACGTACGCAGCGATTTTCGTTGTGTTTTTAATTGTGTCACATCCATATTTTCTTTTAGAATCACAAACATAAACTACGAACCAAAACCACGTGAAAAAACGTTAACTCACCACTACACGATTCGTTATTTCTTATTGCAGGGCTGACATCTACCCGATGTCTGGTTTTGGTGTAACTATTCTAAAAGTACTGAATAGACTAGGATGTGACACACAAAGCATTTAATCGCACAAACACAAAACACTTTACATTGCGAAGTTATTGGTACATCTACAGAAAGAACAGAGCAGCAACATTATTGCGTCATTAGCTTGACGCTGATTGGTTGGAGAGGCGATGCCATTCGCAACAGTTATCTTAATATTTTTTATCGTCAGTCGATGAGGTTGCCAAGGGGATAACGAAGATTAGTAATAACTTTTATTGGTTTTTTCCGTAACCCTATTAATTTCAGACGATTTCTTTAAAAATTTAGCCATTTTCAGTGCAATGTTTCTATGGTTTCCGTCTTCTGTTATATTTTGTGCTATTTTCGAACATGGATGTTTCTAATACGAGTGAGTTCTAGAATATTTTTTTCTTAAAAGAAGAATTGTTGTACTTTTAGTTATCACTATAAATTGTTAATTTTTGATTTATTTTACGTTTTAATAAAACTTCTCTTTTTTACATTAGTTGTTCGATGAAATTCGTTGAAGGAACTTGAAGAGTGGAAGTTTTATATTGCAAGCTTTCAGTACTTTGTAATTGATATTCATTATTAATTTTAAAATTATTATGTAATTATTTTATTAATAATGTAATATGTGAAAATGCAATTATTTCTATTTGTAATAATTATATAATCTTAGTTATTTATAATTGTTTCTTTTAATATTTATTTATAAATATTATTATGCAATTATTTTATTGATAATGTAATATAATAATGCAATTATTACTATATGTAATAATCATATAATCTTTGTTTTTTTTAATTGTTTCTTTTAATATTTATTTATACATATTATTAAATATTTATTTATAATTAATGTTGTTATTTATTTATAATTATTGTTATTTATTTATAATTATGTGATTTATTTATAGCTATTTTTGTTCTTAGCTTATAGCTATTCTTATGTTATTTATAATTATTATATTATTTATAATTATGTAATATGAGTATTTTTATGCATTATTTTTATTTTTTTACAATACGATGATTATTCTTTTTTATGATTTCTATGAAATAGTATCATTATTAAAAAAATTGTTATTAAATTATACTATATGAATATTATATATAAGTACGATAAAATTATATTAGATTATTATATGCTGCTTATAATACTATTATTAGTACATGTTACTTTTTATTATATTATACTGATAGTCACTATTTATTGATTGATCTAGGTTATTCTCAATCTCTTCCTATGTCCTTCATTTGAAACACATTTCAGTGTATTTCAAAACAATTCTTTAAAATTATTGTGAATCATTAAATTACTGCTAGGCCGCCATATTAGATTCCATTCCAGCAACAAGAAGCGCTGCTTGGTGCAATTACCCCTGATATCGAACTAGTTCCGATGGGGAGGACTCGGTTTCCTAGCATTTTGAACTGGAGAAATTTTTGCTACCTATCTTGGGGACGAACAAGTCACCAAGAATCTTGGTGACCTTTGAGACAAGTCTTTATTATAAAGGAACCCAGAACATGTACAAATTCTGATATTTACCATTTCGTTTTGTTCCATATTCCTATAATGTCACCATAGTCAAATTTGCACCACACGTCTCATACCGCTTTTCACCAATATGTGACCAATTGTTTTTTTTTCAAATAAAACATGTCAGAATCTTTCTTTTCTTTTGCTGATATAATATCAGGATGTGATTCATGCTTAATACATAAGTACCCAATGTCCTGTAGATAGTTTTATTAGAAAAGAATTTGCAAAAGCTTATGAAAAAGTATTGTTTACTGGCAATTTCAGAGTCTTTATAAAATAAAAAAATCAGTAGACTTAAAAGAAGTTATTGTGCATTGATAAATTCCTTATAGAACTCACTTCTGTTTTTGGTGCCAAATTTTTTTGCCAAATGGTGCTAAATTGAAAAACTCGTGTTTTTCAAAATGGCATCAGAGTCGAAAAATCCTTGGATACCATAGGTTTCTGAGGTGGGGGGGGGTGACGAAATGGTTAAAAACCGCATTTTTCAAAATGGTGTCGGAAATGAAAACAGAGGGAAAACGTGGCTTTCAAAGAGGCATCAAGAGACAAAAAAAAACAAAAAAACAGGGGGTTTAAAATGGATGTTTGTTATATGAAAAAAATGAATTTCTGATACTTAAAGTGTGAAGAGTTTTAATGTTCTGTCTAAGCATTAACTCAGAAAAATGACTTTAAAATATATTTTAGATAAATATTTTTAGAAAATTTTCAAATGGGAGAAAGGGATTTCTAAAAAGGCTTTGAAAAGTAATTAACTAGAAGTTTTTATGTATATGTTGTAGAATTAATAAATATTGTTAACTTTTGACTTTAATTTAACAATCAATGCATTACTAAAAAGTTCTTTGTCTCTTTTGTGTGCATGACAAGTATTTTTGGTGCTTGCCTATTATTGCAACTGTAAATGAAACACATGGTTGCACACACAACACATGCAAAATCTTGATTATCAACTTGATGATTTCTCTTAAACATTAGCATTGCTGTGATAGTAATGAGTACAGGTTTTTTTCAATTCCTAATATACCGAAAAATCTGGCGTATAACACACACTTTTAACACATAAAATAAGATCGAAATCTAGGGGTATAAAAATGAGAGCTTTAAAAAAATGAGTATTAAAAAATTTTTTTAGAATTATATATATCTGTCAAAATACTGTTTATTTAAAAGAAATAACATACCTTTTGAACTTTCACAGTTAGATAACATGAAAAGGTCGTCATATTCGTCTTCCGTTATATCTTCAGGCACAACATCGAAATCTGTGTCATTTTCACCATCACTGTTACTCTCCTCCATAAATAAATAATCATCTTCTGTTCCATCTAGACTGTTAGATATGCTACATTTCTTAAATGACTTATGAATTTAGTCAGGTATAATTTCATTCCATGTTTTTATTATCCACTTCTTAAACATTATTTCCAGACTAACATGACACATTTGGCCTCCTTTCATAAATGATTTTTCTCCTTCTGGCATCCACACATTCCACTGTCATTTTAAATATTGTTTGAAAGGTTTATTGATGCACGCATCTAATGGCTGAACTAATGACCTTAATCCACCAGGAATAACTGCTATATCTGTGTTGCACTCAGTTAGCAATTTTCTTGTATTATCTGTTGGATAGAATCTGAACACATCCCAAACTAATAGACTCTGTGGATTCCGTAAGGCTGCTGGACGCTTTTGCTAAACATTTTTTATCCACAATTTCACACCATTTTGATTCATCGACTTTTTTTCATGTACATGAATAAAAATGCCTTTCGAGAAATTGGATTTTGGCACTGTTTTTCTTTTAAAAATAACCATGGGTTTTAATTTTGTGCCGTCCACTAAGCATGAGAGCACTACTGTAAAATGAGACTTCTCGTGTCCTGTTGTTTTTATGTGAATTGTTTTTGTTCCTTTTTCATATCTATAGTTTTATTTCCTATCATCTCCAGCATTACTGGAGTTTTATCCATGTTTCCAATATGTGACAGTAAATATTTCTTTTGCTTTCATAACCCAATGACATACTTCTGAAAATTATCAATTTGTTGTCCATGTCTTTAAGAAGCATTTGGCATTGTTTTTTTCTCGCAGAACTAAATTATTGTATGCCATAAATCAGCTAAACCAACTAAAAGTCGCTTTAAAATTTTTACTTTCATTTGTATTCTTTTTTGACAATTTTAAGGTGAATAAACGCAGACTGTTTCTTGTTAAAATTAATCCGTTCTGGCGATTTTCTAGGACCCAGTTTGCAACACTTTCTCCTAGAATAGGCCAATTCGTTACTCCTTTACATAAAGCATATTTCTTCTTTGGCATGTTAATTATTGTCATTTATTTTTTTTCCACTCCCTTATGGAGCTTTCACCAATATCAAATATCCTTGATGCAGTACGATTTCCATTTTCTTTAGCAAATTGAATCACTTTGATTTGTTTGTCAGGACGCATTTTTACTGCTCGCTGTTTGAAACGTATTCAATATTATTCATAGTATTACTACAGACATCAAGTGTAATAAGTCTCAGGCTTGTTCTGATTTATTTCAAAATTAATTGTCCACCTTGTACATCACATGAAAAGAATCAATGTTTACAGAAAAGTGTGGAAAAAATCCAACCATGGGAATGATTTGGTCTACCGACTCCCCCTTCTTGCGCTTAAGGGTTGTATTATTCTAATAGTATACTATTTTTTCAAAAGAGAGTCTGGAATGATTCCAAACATAAGAAAATTGCATATGTACATTTTCCGTTTTTTCGTAAAAAAGGGGGTGCCCGTGATACAGCGAATATACCTAAAAGTTAAAAAATACAGCTTGACAGTATAGGTGCGCATTATACATTGGACTTTATGGTAGTTCACACTCTCCTTGTATATACTTATTTAAATATATATAAATATATTTATTTAAATATATATATCTTCAAATTTTCAACCGTAAATTAAATACTTCCCATTCATTAATTCAAGTTCAAATATATTTTTTAAAACTAGTAGTTAATCACACTTGATGTTTAATACAGTTTTTTCCAATATTGATTCAATGATTAAATTAAAATGAATATATATAGAAATAAACAAAAATAACAGTCCAACAGCATATATGAAAGGAAAATCATTCATTGTATCCCTGTAGTGCAATGGATAGTGTGTTGGACTTTTAATCCGAAGGTCGTGGGTTTGAATCCCACCTGGAATGGCCTAATTTCTGAGAATATGATTTCTTTTTACTATACTATTTAAGTAACTAACAAAAATAATGGTCCAAAGTTGCAAGGAAAATCACTTTCTATTTTGTCACTTAATGTTGTGATTCTGTCATATGTGTAATCATATTTATATTTATTGTAACTATTTAATAAAAAGTAACTAAAGTAATATTTTCTTTGTTAACCCAAGTAGGAATTGACAAATTTTTATTTTATAATACTTGTTACAATTAATTTTATCTTTTAGGTTATTAAAAAGGCTTTGTAGAAAAGAAACACAACAGTGTTGAAAATTTGTTCATATACTTTTTGTACAAAGTAGGTTCTTTTTATGTATTCTTTTTATGTAAGTTTTCACTATTGTACTGTTTTTGATATTTTTATAACTTAACAAATTTTTCCATATGAATCTGTAAACCACTTCAAATAATGAAGGAATCTGATAAATTTTAACAATTTTTTTACATTTGGCTTTGATTATGTTAGGTTTAACCCTAAATCACTTTTGTTTGTAGTGTCCAGTATTTTTTTTTCTTTTGGAGATTCACAACCATTCTGAAATTCCTTTTCACAAGAAAGAGCAATTAAAAGCTTTATCATACTTTTCCATAATTGGGGATAAATGACAAGTATGTCTTTTATAGCCAAAAGTGCTGATATCCATTTCCAAGCTGTATTTTAAGATCGTCATTGGAGTCTATTTCGATAAGTTCCTCTTGTAAATATGACATTTTTTTTCTCAATAGGGCCAAATGAATTAAGTGCCTTTCATAATATTACCATGGTCAAAACATTCTCAAATTGAATTTCAAAACCTGAATCAAGTGCATTTTAATAGTGAATGTAGTTTGAAATGTCATGTTCCTCGCAAATTGTCTGTGACAAATTGAGAAACTGGGAAAATTCATGATTTCCAATGTTCTTTTAGCTTAATCCTGGCAAGAAATAGTAAAATGACAGTCCATGGTTTAATCAAATTTCAGTTGTCGCCTTGCATCTGCATGCTAATCTCATTACATTTTGTAAATAAATCTGTTCAATTGGTTAAATTTAGTTTTGGGGATGAAATTTTTCTCAAAAAATTCGATCCTTATCATCACAAAACTCTCAGGTGTCAAAAGAACAACAACAACAACAAAAAAAAAATCTTTGCAAATAAATATAAGCCTTCAAAAGGCAGCATATTTTAGTGTGAATTATTTAATGATTAAAGCTCATAATTTTTCTTCTTATATTTATGTAGATAACCATGTGTTAAATACACTGCTTTAGATTCAGTTTATTGCTTTGATGACTAATTGAAGAGACTTTCAATCAACGATTCAGATTTTTAACAAATAAATTTTATGTGGATGATGCAGTGTATATATTGCAAATGCATACTTTGCTAACGCATTGCTATTGCAGCAGGTATTTCAATCTTCTTTCAAAACATGGATAAAAAGGTTTGGCACAAGGTGGAGAAGTTTTATGTATTTATTTTTGGAAATACTGAAGTTATTAAATGTTTAAATGAAATTTCAAAAATCATAAAGAAAAAGTTGTGTTGAATCCCATATTTTAAATCACATGAATTGTAAAAATAAATCTCTTTGAGGACTTAGGCATGAGTAATCAGGAGAATAAGATACATAGCGATTTGGATGTTCTATTCCTGAAAAAGCGTCAAAATTGTCTCATTTTAGAAATAATTGCTAAAAGAGTGAAATATTGTTATTTTGAACAATATAAAAAATAGCGTGGTGAAATAAACAATATATTCTATTCAGGATTTATTATTTTTCTCTTTTGGTTGTGGTATAGAAGAAAGGAAAATGGTTTCAAAAACATCAGAATTGTTGCAAATTTTACCTCGCATCTTTTGGAATCTTTGAATTTGATATTACAACAGGGCATTATAAACGTTAATTTTGACATTTTTAGTTAATATATTTATAACTAATTGTAATTTTGGAATTTAAATTATCGAAACGAATTCTTGTGACTATTTCTCATCCTTTGGTGTGTTTACACTCAAACATTTGTTTACTCTTTAATGTTAATACAGATAGATAAATATGTATTTATAATATAATAAATATTTCATAGATAAATAGAAAACATCTGTAAATGAGATACTCCATTCATTGAAAATTAAACTTATGAACTGTTTAAAATATAAATGATCCTAGACCCCATTTTTTCACAAAACATGTGGATTCCTTGCAGGCTATCATAGACCCAAGGGGATCAATATGGATCCTTTTGAGAGTCACTGATATAGAGCAGCAGATTTTTATATTTTAGTATAAATGTTATATCTCTCAATGTTAGATCGTGGCTACAAGGTAAAACAAGTAATACAAAAAAAAAGTTTTAAGTCAATTCCTACTTAGATCAACAAAGAAAATTTTTTATCTTAGCTACTTTTTATTAAATAGTTCCAATTAATATAAATATGTATATACATATGACAGAATCACAACATTAAATGGCTATTAATTTTCATTAATTATCATCAAAGTATCGCATTGACATCAAAATAATCGTGTATATAAAATTTCTATTCCACTGAATGCTTTAAAATGTGAAAAAAAAAAAAAATCTTTTAAAGTTTTGACTTAAGTCACTAAAAAGGAAGCCAATGTTGCTGTATCTGTAATTCCTTAAATAATTGGTTTCAGTCAATTGGTTTTAATTAATTATTAATAATTTATTGTGTTTTTATCCAAAACAATAGTGTATAAAAAATTTCAGCTCAAATGAGCACTTTAAAATATGAGTAAAAAACTTTTTCAAGTGTTAAAACAGGTCGCCAAAAATTATGCCAATGCGGCTGTATTTGTAATTCTTTGAATAATTAGTTTTAATCAATTAATTTTTATTAATTATAATTAAATTATTGTATTGTCATCAAAAATAATCATGTTTTTTTTAATTTCAGCTCAATTGAGTGCTTTAAAATGTATTTTATTAACGAGTGAAATATCCACAAAAATAAATAAATGTATAGAGAGTGTGAGCTAATAGTAGGAATTTAAAAAGTTATTTATCAGAACTTACCTATGCTGAAATAATGCTCTACAGTATAGATATTTATTTAAAAGTAATTTCAAAACTTAATATTGCATCAAAAAAGGGTTCTACAATGTTTTTTTTTTCTTTTCCAATTTTATATATGCTTTATTTTTGAGTACCTTAACACAGTATGTAACCCATTACAGTTCTCTTCCAAAACGGTATTCATATTTTGCCATTATATTACTTCAGGTTCTTATATATTGCTCACGGTAACCTGATTGTCATGATAAAGTATTACACGAACATATTTTTAGGAACTGATATTTAATGTACATATTAGATTTTCATTGATTTAGCAAAAATGTTATTTAAAAGCTTACTAATTTCTTCAGACTTTAGAAAAAAAATTATTTTCTTATTGTTTTAAGCTGTGATAACCAGCTGAATATTTTTAACTCATAAATTTTAATGAAGAATAAAATTCTGCTGTTACATGTTCTACATTATTATTGAATACATTTTTTCTTTTACAGAAGGATTTTAACATAAAGTATTCCGAACAAGAGTGCAAGACTCATTTTCTTCATTGTAGATTTTAACTAGATTTTTGTTGTCATATCTGAGAAAAAAGCTTGCACATTCTAAGTTTGTAAAATGACATTCACTCAAGAGAACTCAAGACATCATTTACATGTTCTTGATATTAAAAGGCCTTATGTTTGTGAAATGCACAACAAGGATTTTTCTCAAAAACATACTTCAAAAGTGCATTTAGGAATTTGTACCAAGGCAAAACGTTATGTTTGTGAAGTGTGCAACAAGGAATTTTCTCACATCACCTCTTTAAAATCACATTTTCTTAATCATACAAAGGAAAAACCTTATGTTTGTGAAGTTTGCAACAAGGGGTTTTCTAGAGCTGGTAATTTAAAAACACATTTATTTATTCATACAAAGGAAAAGCCTTATGTTTGTGAAGTGTGCAGCAAGGGATTTTCTCAAGCTAGTAATTTAAAAACACATTTGCTTATTCATACAAAGGAAAAGCGTTATGTATGTTATGTGTGCAACAAGGGTTTTTCTCAAGCTTGTCATTTAAAAATGCATTTACAGATTCATACAAAGGAAAAGCCTTGTGTGTTGTAAAGTGTGCAAAAAGTTATTTTCTCAAGCTGGTATTTTAAAAATACATTTATGGATTTATACCAAGAAAAAGCCTTATTTTTGTGATGTGTGCAACAAGGAGTTTCCTCAAAATAGTGATTTAGAAAGATATTTACACATTCATTCAAAGGAAAGAACTTTATAAAATGTGCTATCAGGTGTCTTCTGAAACTGGTCACATAGAGCACATTTATATATTTATAGGAATTAAAAATATGTTTATGAAATACACTGCATTGCTTTCTCTGGAGACATTTGTCTTAGACATCTTACTTTTGAAACCAATAAAAAATGTACACTGGAAAATATTCTGGCATTTCTTTTATAACTTTTAATAATGACTTATGCTTTTGTAGCAGATAGAAAGCCTTACATATAGATTTTTCCAAATGTCTTTTTGATCTAGTTTGATATTATACTCACAGCATTGTAAGAAAGACATATTTTCTTTTTCAAAAGAATATGATTGTTTTCATAAAGTAATGTAATTACGGGTACAAAAATTAATATGATTTTGTTTCCTAAATTTTACTGTGTAAAATTTTAGTGATGTTTTTAATTACACTGTAATTTTATGTGTAATATTCTCATATAGCATTTAAGGAAAAGTAAAAGTAAGTTATTAAAACATTCATAAATCACTTGAATATGTGTTAAAATTTATACTGTGAATGTGAGTTTATTGATATTTATCTTTTTCTAAAAATCCTTTTGAAATACAAATCTAAAATATGTGGATGTACTTTCAATGTGATGATGCATAATGTTTCTTGTGTTAACCCTTTTTTGCATGATTTTTTTCTTTTTTTAAAAAATAAATCAGGGTGAGAGAATTCCTGCTCTAGATTAAAGGAAAAGTGCTTAAAAATATTCTAATATAAATATATATTATAAAGTAATTAAATTGCATAAGGGATATATATCCATCATCATTCAAATTTACATGTTAAGTTTAGCACAACAGAGAAATACAAAATGGAAACCTTTTTTCCACTCATTTTTTTTATTAGCAAAAAAATCTGAGATGAAGTTTAAAAAGAAATGTTCAAGAAATTGCATGTTTCTTTCAATCACAAAAAACAACAGAATGACAAGTTCCAATGCTCTATAATGATTACGACAATTGATTTTTTGTTTGGCAGTTACGTTCCTTTTTTCGCAATAGTCGTAAAAAAGTTGTCAGCAACAACCTATCTACAGTACATCTATTTTGAGTATAAATTTTTTTTGTCTACTCAATGTTATGATGGAAATTTCCATTATGCACGGAAGGTTTAAATATATGTACAGTGAAAATTGCTTAACATGAATTTGAAGGGATTGAAATTTATTTTTTTGGTATTGAAGGATATTACGGAAAAAAACCATACATCAACAAAATTAATTTTTTTATAGTTTTTTTTTATTTACATAGATATGAATATATTTTTTAAAAATCTATGAAACAAAATCATTCATTAGAACTTGAAGAAATGTAATACAAAATTTTGAAATTTTCTGAAAAGCAAAATATTTATTGAGTTTCTTGAAAATAATCTGATATTTTTTTTGCATTGTTTTTTTTAGCATCAAATTGTTCGATGTAGTCCATTTTGTTATTCATTTCACCATTGGAAAATTGCGTTTAAATTATTGTGCATATTTTTTATGACCCTCCCTCCCCATTTTGAATGATGTGGGAACAGGATCTTCATCATCCATTTCATTTTCATTGTCAGAATCTGCATTAATGATATTTTTTGATCTCAGATCAAACTCCAGAATGTCTTTGTCTGCCATAATTAGGGCTATACACACATTATCATCTTCTACTTCAATGTATTCTTCTGATGATCCAATAGGACAGTCCAACTTGGCTGGTGTTTTCCTTATTTTATTCATTATTAGAAGGGAAATCTTTTCATGTTAAGCGATTTTCTTATAGCATTAAAAGAGAAAAAAATGCATGAAAATACGTTTTTCGAGACCGTTGTATTAGTTTCTCCTAATCTTTTTCGCATTAAAACGTATTTCACTATATATATATTCAGAAATTCACTAGTTCTTATATTAAAATGTTTTCTTTTTCCCTTATGTTTCCTTATGAAGTGTTGCGTGTGACTTAAAATATATGTTTTCTTTGGACTACTTTTTGAAAGATGCTGTGATACTTAAATGTGACGGAAATTTTTTTTAAAGATTTAAAATACACAGACATACTTTTGCTATACTCTAATCTGTTTGCAAAAAAAAAAAAAAAGCTAACATTGAAGCTTGCATCAAAACATGAAACTTCTTTCCACGAGTTTTAAAAGGCGAAATCAATGTAATACTAATAATTAAATGTCAATTGGTTAACTTATTCTTTTTTAAACCAACAAAAAAATTCTTTAATTATTTTTAATGAACAATATCGTTGGAAAATAATGTTTGTTGAATAAGAAACTAGATGTTTCATTTATCTACCGTAAAATCCGGCGTACAATGCGCACTTTTAACATAAAAAATAAAATCGAAACTTATGGGTGCGCGTTATACACCGGGTGTAAAAACGATAGCTTTAAAAAGGACAAAAAAAATGAGCATATTTTTTTTACTTCTACATGTTTTTAAATAGTGTTTATTTCAAAGAAATGACTTGCCTTATGAACTAAAAGACTTGTGGTTCTCGAAGAAAACTTTTCTGTCACACACACACAGAAGTCTGGTATAACACCTTAACCCTCTGAGTGGATGACCCGCTAATTGAATTTCACTTCGAAAGCGGTCTACTTTTTCTTTGCTAGCGAAGCCGAAAATGTTTCGATAAATTTCGCGAACTGCTTCAAAAACGCACGGCAGTTTAATGCCTTCCCCTGTTAAAACTGCAGGAGGTCCTGAAATGGTTTTGCAGGGGATGATTTTATTGCTTTTCGGTCTCTGTGTTCTTCGAAGCGGGAGGTTTCTCATTCACAGCTGTGGCCTAGGCCGAGGATTGTGAAATGGACATTTTCTCCACTTCACGGCCAACAGAAACTTCACCCAATTTATTGCAAATATATATTTCATATATTTGGAAAACTTGCTCAATTTCTGATCTAAAAACAATTAGGTTTTAAGAAATTTTAACTTTCTGAGTTTTGATTTTAAATTCGGTTTCATTTTAAAGCATTTTTGCATTCCTAGATTGAATTAATTAAAAATATTTTTTAACACAATCCAATATTTCGTGTGAAACGGCAATTAACTACAATTTTAGTTTCTAAAATCATTTCTGTTTGCTCATGTTTTTAAGTTTTTGAGTTTTCTCACATTTACTTAATTAAGATTGATTTAAAGACCAATATATTTTTTGATACATAGTTTATATAATTTAAAAGCTCTTTACTTTGTTTTCATTTTTTTTTTTTTGAAAAATGCCATGACCAAAATGTACGCAGGGTACTGTGAGAAATAATACTTGAAAGGGATGGAATATGACTGAAAATGGTAAATCTAAAATGCAGCTTTTTCAGGTAATATTACAATTTGACTACAGAATACAAATGTTGCAGAATGAACTAAATATTTCCCTGATGTACCACAAACTACATTATAATAAATCTATTGTAGTACTACACTGCAGTATTTTAAAGTCATGCAACAAAAACTTGCTTAACTGCCACGATGGGGAACTGAGAAAAAAATAGATATTGTTTACAAACTTGGTGATTTCTGGATTACGTTTGTATAACTACTAATTTCTATATAAATATTTTGCATTTAAAACTTGTGAATATATAAGGTTCTGATAAAAGTGAATAATTGATCAAATTAACAGTTGTTATCAATGTTATGTCTTAGAATATTTTGAATTAAAAAAGATATTTCAGAGTCATATTTATTTCAAGTAGAATTTTCATGTAGAGCATAAGTTGGATAGTAACAGATTAAAAAATTAAAGCTTTACAGGCATTGGAATTTTTTTTATGCCTTTACAAATTTTAAATATGTTTTTCTCAGATTTTTAATTTTGAAGATGAGAGTGTAAGGCGTTTTTCCTGTTCAAGATAGTCTTGAAATATCTTGTAAATGTTCCCTTACATATGTTCTATAAAAGTTCATATGGATTTAGGTCTGAGAACTCTAGTTATTTTTTAAAAATATCTTATTGTTAATATTTAAAAAAAAATTTGGTTTTTTCCAGGTTTAGCCATAAAAATAATTATTAAAATTCCACAAAGAGATATATTTTAAATTTTATTCTTTTTGTTTCCAATAATCTAAGAAATATTAATCACTTACAATAATTAAATATTTTTAATAATTTAACATTTTAGAAAAGTTTTAAAAATTTCAAAACTGTTCAATGCTTTAAAATTGTGAAGTAATGGCTTGTCAAACTAACCTATTATTTTCAGAAACAATATAATAGTATAATTTGAATATAAAACAAAAATTAATTTTACTGTGATAAAACTGTTTACGACTTCTACTCATACTGTAAAAAGAATGAAAGATAAATATATAACATAGTGGCAGTCAAAAACACATTCATAATATGTTAAAATCCTGTCCCGATACAAATTTCAATGCATTTTCCAAACTGTAGCTAAAAACAATTATATGTTTATTAGGCCAGAAATTATTTATATTTAGATATATTTTTCCTTATTAAGTACATAATGAATAATGGCAAGATAATTTGTAAAATCCTGAAAGATTTTAATGAAGAAAAAAGCCAGACATAATTTTAGATAGTTAGAAATTTAATTATATAATACACAAATATGCATGTTTTAAAAGAAATAAGTTGGCTAAGAAAATGAAATTTACTTAAAATTTCCTGAATAAAGTAAATCAGATTTCATCCTCAAATACATATAATTGTAAGAAAAGGTTTTATTCAATTTACAATTAGTTACAAAAAACCTTTTATAAAAAATAATTTTAACAGTTATAAATAGCAAAAAATATCAAAGAAGTATGAGAAAGACACATACATGTCGTTTACAGAAATGTCACACTGTGATATTTTTCGAAACACGGCATTACGTAATTTTGAACCGCGGTTAAGTGACGAGGACGATACCTGAGCTGATAACTCCCCTTACAAACTTCCACATCACACCAACGTGAGGACTTTTGACCTCGACGTGTTTAACGTGCATCAGCTCCTCTTCAACGCTAAACTTTTGTGGTACCAGGGCTCGAACACGACACGAGTTCATAACCATGACCATCAGGCTACCGTGGCCGCAAAAGAAAATAGCAAGTTTGAAAGAAATGTAATGGAGAAGTATATTTGAAGAAATAACTTCAAAACTTAACGAAAAACCAAAATATCAAAATTTATTTTAGGAATAATAGTGAATATAACTTCGTACACCTAAAACCACTTTATGCAGTGTATTTTGAAAGTGAACGTTTCCCCTTTTAGAGAAACTATAATTATGTCAAATTCCTTTCATTTTGCTCTAAGGGGATCGACGAAACAATGTAATTTTTTTGATACACAAAATTACTTATGGATGAATCTAATACAATTCCATATAAAATGAATGAAAACCCTTTTTTATCATATAAATTGTGTTTGAATAGGATATGGTTAGTTAATAACATTTAAAACGTGTCGGCAATCTATGGACCTGTGGCACGTGGTACAATTCTTAGTGGCACTCAGCACTACTCTACAAATTTGTCAATTCTTGAGTGGATGGAAGTTGATAATAGACCTTATTTGACAAACATCTTCTGAGTTATGGACATTTATGGAACTACCAAATAATCTGAAAGATAATTCCAAGGATAAATTTACAGCTATTTTGTAAATAATTGAGTGTTATTGCTAGGGGATTTAATTGTTGAAAAAAGAAAATTGCATGTACTCTGCTTTCCACTTATGATTCGGCATATCAAAGTAAAAATCTTTCCTAATATGAAAAATATTTCGACTCCGCAAAGAAATTGTTTAACAACTGAATGCTCAGAATCGTGTCACGCATTATACCCCTGGTTTTGCGATATGAAAGAAGAGTGGTGAAAGAGTTAATTCGCATTACAATTTTTACTTAACTGTAATGAAGAGAATAATTTATATTTCACTTTGTCTATTTCTTATTTAAATAAATATATTGGAAACATACATTTTTAATTTTTTTTATCTTTGTTGAAGAAATAGTAACATTTTATATTGTTTATTTTTATGTTAATAAATGTATTTTATTGATCCATAATTAATATAAAATAAAACTGTAAATCTAAATTATTTACCTCTATTCTTTAAATCTGCAAATATTACCGTAAGAATCGAAGGATTTCAAAAATTTCCTACTATGTGGCACGCTGAATGATACTGACAGATTGGTTTGGCACGTCTTAGCTACACAGTTGCCGCCCCTGATTTAAAATGTTGGGTAAGATAACCATTATATTTTTAAAATTTTATAAATATACAAAAGGAGAGTATTTTGTCAATACATGTTTTAAAAGGAGTAAAGTTTACGAGAACGAAATATAAAATTGCGTTAAAATTATTGGTACTCTATCAACCGTACTTCTTTATATATATATATAAGAAGTACGTCGATAGTGTACCGTAGTTACTGCCAACTCGTGACAATGAATAGGAAATTAAGTTCACAATTCATTGTTATTAAAATATATAAAATTTTACATGACTTATTTTTGTATTTGTTATTTTTATATTCCCTACTGAGAGAGAGAGAGAAAGCAACAAATGGGAGTTCATTACCTGCCAAAACTGCAGAGGCCTGGTTGTTTACTCCACAAGCTCCTACCTTATGCTTACTCTGCCCTACTAAGTAAAAATGCCGTCTTCTGCTCGTCAAGATCATGGAATTGCAGATATTGTTTTCCATATATTTTAAATATTAGTTTTCTAACTTCTACATCAGCCTTTTAATAGTCTACACTCCTGCAAAGAAGTCTGAATTCACAAAACTATAAAAACATATTATTCCCAACAATGTCATTTATACCTTTATTTTTTATAATCTATGAATGCGTTAAACTATTAATTTGTTATCGCGACTATTTAATATTAAATGCGAAAAAAAAAAAACGAATAAGTTTCAAACTGAAACTTAAATTGAATTTTTCAAAAATTGTCATCGATATTCTCATAACTTTTACATATTGTCATTTTAGCATCTCACACATCTATCTTCTGTGCAAAAATCTATTATAAGTTCATCAAATGTTTCAGCATATTTTTACTCATAACATGCAGTTTTCAACCACATTGTGAGGCCACGGTAGCCTGATGGTCAAAGTAACGGACTCGTAGCTGACGTGTCATGAGTTCGACCCCAGCACCACTGAAGATCCGCCGTGTAAGGGAGCGATGCTCAAGCGTCATCCTCGTCACTTGACCATGGTTTAAAATTACGAGGTCCGTCGCCAAGTGAGTGAATATTAACGTCGCACTGTTCAGCTACACGAGGGCTTTTAGTGATGGACCTCGTAATTTTGAAGCATGGTCAAATGACGAGGGCGACACCTGAGCTGGCACCCCCCTCTCCTAACTACCACACCACACCAACGAGACTACATTTCAGCTCTCGATAGATTTAACGTGCATCGCTGCCCTACACGGCGGGTCTTTTGTGGCACTGGGCTCGAGCTCGAGACATGCCAACCATGATTCGATATTTTGACCACCTGGTACCCCTGCCACAGGTCCGTCGCCAAAAGCCCTCAAGTAGTTGAGTAGAGAAGAGAGAGAGTGCGACTTTAATATCCCCTCACTTAATTAAGTTAAATGAAATTTAAGGAATACTTGAAAAAATATTAGAAGTCGAATATATATATATATATTAAAAAATAATCTAATGATAATTTTAAATATCCAAAGAATTATTAGTATTTATGGTAAATATATGTTTTTCAACTGAGTATGTGAGACACGCATAAATATCTTTTTCGAAATTCCAATGCAGAATTTCAGTGGAGCTAATACAAAATTCCTAGTTTTACATGGTTAAGATTATAAAAATGTCCAAATTTTTTAATAACATTTTCTTCAGTCAACCACTAATGGAACATGAATGATGAGGGATTATGCATAAATATATATTTTTTTAACTTGAATTTAAAAAGGATCTTTATATTTATTTATATGCGCAAATGTTAACTGTAAATTTGTCCAGATGCTTTTAAATACTCTTTATTTGAAGATTTAAGTTAAAAAATATAAACTTGAAGTTAAAGTTCTCTTTGAATGAAATTAATGTTCAGACATTCAAAATTCAAATATAATTTGTTATCTGAACAATACAAAACAAGAGATTCTATGTAAGATGCCCTGAATATCTGGCTTTAAAATTATGAAAAACTAAAAGATTTAAATAGGGTTTTTTTTAACAATACATATAAATTTTTTTGCAAATAATGTAATACAGAAGCTTAAAAATTATTCATGTTTAGAAGTGTCCGAAATTTTAAAAGATTTTAAATTTTGAACCTTTTTTTTAAATTTTTTTGACACATAACAAAATAATCATTTTTAAAAAAATTCCTGAAAGTATTGATTAAAATAAGAAAAATGAAACAGTAAATTATCCTCAATGTTTTAATATATAATTTGAATTTAAATACTACAGATATTTTTTAAAAACTTAGACATACATTATAAAAACTTAATTCCATTTGAGAATTTTAAGGTAAAGAAAAAAATGAGAATTCTCAACTCGTTGGCTTGCGATTACTTCCCTACACTTTAGAGTTTAAAGAAATTCTTCAAAGAGTTTTTTACGATTGCTACAGGAACCGGTCTCCCCGTGAGCCATAAAACTTCCCCTCAATGCCCATTGTGTCTCCCCGACCGTCTCTAATTATCTTTCAAGATCGTAAACCTTTAAAGGGGGAAAAGAATTCGGAAAAACTCGACTTTAACGTTTTTGAACACATTACTTGAAGGGGAAAAAATCTGTTTGGTTCATTTTTGGTGAGTCCCCGGCCTTACGAAAAATTCAGTGTAGTCCGTTTTCGAAGCCTCTCTAGTAGGGCGGAAAAATCCGTGCTGTCCGCTTGGAGAGTTAAATAAATTACTTCAAAATATAAGAGCATTATATACAATTTCGTATTTCTTCGTAAAAAGGGGGTGCTTTATATGGTGAATGTACCTAAAAATTAAAAAGTTAAGCTTGAAAGTATAGGTGCGCGTTATACGCCGAAATTTACGGTACAAGCCTTTAAGACTTATGTAGTGGTATCTAAATAAACCATTACTTAGACATCATGCGAAGACGATCGTTTTGGCGTGATCGATTAAGTACTGGCGTTCGGAACGGAACGTGCCCGGTTCTCGAAACTTCCTACATTGGTGACCCGTGACTGAAGTAAGAAAACGTAACTTTCTGAGCTGTAGTGGTGCCATCTACTGCAAGAAAAATAATGAAGAAGATAAAAAAAATAAAAATATATATATAAATAAAAAAAACACACTCAAAGTAACAAACAAAGAAAAGTCGTTTGCCTATCCACCTCAATGGTTGGAGAGTAGTGTAGCGGTATCTAAATAAACCAGTACTTAGTCATCACGCGAAGACGATCGTCTTGGCGTGATCGATAAAGTACTGGCGTTCGGAACGGAAGGTACCCAGTTCGAAACCTTCTACACTTGTTTAGGATTGTTCGGGGCCGATAGTAGGAAGAGTGCAGAACGATCAAAATAAGGGACGGCCATACATATATATCAATTGAGCAAAATTTTTTACGAATTTTTCAAAATAAAACTTAAATTTAATAAATATGTTGAATTTTATTAGATTATGTTATGGTTTCGAAATTCATACAAATAAGATGTAGAAAACTGTGATAATATTTTTAAAGTTTTTTGGGTATTATTGTGGATAGTTGGACTCTAATTTTAATCGAAAATAAATTAATTGAATATTCCGAAACTTTTTTGAAATTAAATCTCGATTATTATTATATTCAGAGTGAAATTATATTTCATTCTCTTCATTCAAAATTATTCATGTACAAACATATCCGTTATCACAAATGGATTGCGAACTCAATCAAGTTTTTTATACCTAAATTTGGGAAATAATGTTAAGTCAGAGTATAATTAAGAATTCTTAAAAAATTTGGCGTATCACTTCAAGAAATTGAGGTAACAGTGATAGAGAATCCCTGTTGTAGATAAACGAAATGACAAAGACTTGGCCCTTTGCATCCAAAAGGCTAAATGTGCAGTCCCGGTCACCAAGTGTTTGAAAGCTGTTTACTTTCTTAAGAAAAGATAGGACAATAAGCCCCAGGAGTCCTCTGGCACGGTAGGGAAAAATTTTCGTTCCACGTTACGCAATAAACGTAAGGAAGGGATGTATGAAATTCTGACTTTCCCCACGTTTTTAAAAAAGCCATCTAATTATTGCTATCAAATACAGACAAATTACAAAATCGAAAAAATTATTCATTTCCAGACGATAGGGTATAATTTTTCAACAAAATAATGAGATTTTCTATTTTTTAGAATTTTTTGTAAAATGAGTAAGTCAATAAGTTTTTATGAAAATGATTCCAAAATTGTTCCCTTTTAATTTCCTTTCGCGTTAATGAATTCTTATTCTACCCTAAAAATGTTCATGCTTTTCTGTTTTAGAATCAATCAAAAAAAGAAAATGCTGAAAACTTTTAAAAATACTCAAAATTTTAAGTAAGTATTTAATGACTTCCTTATATATAAAAATTTTCTCACGAAACTTTTTTCCGTGTGTAGGACAATATTATCCGTAATCCGTACAAAGATTGAAAAAAGTATTTAAAAATTATGGTTTTTAAAAGATTGTGTTTTTCGTCTATTAGCCTTTTTACGAGAATTTTTTTCTAAAGTAATATTCCTACATTTTTTGTTTAAAAATTCACTTTATTTGCATTCAATGTGTGAAATTGTAAGCCACTAACTTAAAAATTAAGCCTTCAAAAAATAAAATCTTTAATAAAAAGCGCGATTTTACGAAAAACCACGGGTTTTGCAACGAAAACCAGTTTAGCGCCAAATTGGCAACCAATATCTGCTTCATCACATACTTTCATATTTTCTCAGGAGTTACACTAGAAAAATTGGAGACTATAACAAATAAAAATCACCGAATTTGGCGAGTAAAAAAAAAGAAATGTATTTTTGTTTCAATAATGACACCTACTTAGCAACATTACATAAACTACGACCTATTGAGAAAAAAAAATTAATGCTTAATGAAGATTTTTAAAAATTAATGAGAATGTCAAACGAAAAACACAAAAAGGACTTTTAATTCATGTTATTTCAAATCTTTTATCATCAGATCAAACTCCCTTTCAAATATTTTTACCGGCCCTGCTGGATGCAGTAAAACGTTCATCATTAAACTTTTGATGAAAAATTATAATAGCTATACGGACATTAATGGGTACTGTCATGCAAATATAAATTGTACTTCAACTGGTGAAGCAGCAGTAGCTATCACAACAACAACTGATTGTTCGAAAATGGTCTCTTTCTCTCGATCTTTGTATTCTCTTACCGAAACAGAATATAGTTACGAATTTTGTGTAAATAATTTGTATTTGAGGGTTTAATGCATTTATATTACTCTATGTTATATTTATTCCATGTTAAAATTGTACCACTCACAAGCAATGTCGCCCCTTATGTTATAATGGCGTTTTAGTGAGAACTTGGCGAAATCTTGGCGGTAGAGCCAAGTTGGCATCATTTTTGGCGGCCAATTTGGTGATTTTGGTGACCATGTTGGCGAGTTCGGAACCCTCTGGAATCTTCTAGAAAGTAGTAGATCTCTCCACTAGTGTCACGTTCAATGACACGAGCGGTTATATTGCTAGAAGTTTCTTTCGCGCATATAAAAACGAGTCTCGCCGGTACGGCGAGGAGTCTTGATTAAGCCAGCGAGTAGTGAGGATTGTTTTGACTAGCGATTAGCTCGGCTGTGCTTGTGAATAACCTTTACTTACGTGTATTTTTAAACACTGTTATTGTGTTTGATTTCTGTTGGAGGTGTGAAAACCTTCGGATAATTAACCTGTGAATATTGCTGCTGAATCCTTATCGAAAGGATTGGATTTTCAATAATAAATTCACATCGCTCTTAAATAACTGTTTATTTTCTTTGTGATTGTTTTGCATAAAATCCTCGAACCCTCGGATCTACGTAACAGTTTGGTGTCAGAAGTGGGATTTTATGCCAATAACAAGAGCGATGGATGAGCAACTGAAGGCTCTGTTGGAAGGCATCAAGGCTAGTCTCTTCTTGGCAAAAACGGCCAAGAAGAGACTAGGCAAGAAATGCAGAAAGCTCTGGAAGAGACAAAGAATGAGTAAAAGCAGTGGTTCTCAAACTGTCACTACTGGCGCCCCCCTTTTCAATCACAATTTTTTATCGCGCCCCCTTTATACATTAATAATGTACTGAATGCAATAATAATGCACTTTGACGCTAAAGCTACAATACGATCATAATTATAAACAGTACAAATTAACAAGATAAGTATTAAATTTTGTTTATCTTACTTTTAAGTAATATATATATTTGCTTTTTAGTTCGATTCACTATAAAAGCGTGTTTTTTAGTTTGTTTTAAAACTATAATTTATTTTATAGTTATTTTTACTATACACTATAAAAATCACAATTCCAGTGAATAATTTAATTAAGAGAAAATATACTTACCTACTTTCAAGGTCTTTTCAATTTTTCTTAGAAAATTTGAGAAAAAATCCAATAAAACTAAAGAAAATGTTCCAAATAAATAATGCCCTTAATAAAGGACATAAATCACAGACACTTTTCGCTAACAACACAGGAACGTTATTTTCCAGCTAAACTCAAATTAACTCAAACGTTTCATGTCTCACGCTTTTCTGATATTTACTTTCGCTATATCTTGATTAATATGCATTATTTCAATAGGTTCTTCAATTGCTTGATCAGTTTCAACTTCCTTTAATAGGGATCACAGATGCCCATTTTTTTTAATATTCTGCTTATTTACATAGTCGTACAACACAGCAATCAAAACTACAAAATTGTTCATGGGGAAAGTGTAGCATGTTCTAAAAAATAATTGTGTGAAACGTTTTTCATTATGCATTATATGTTTCAGAATACTCATGCTTATCCATATATCATAAAACTCTTTCACATGGAAAAAAGATGAAACAGAAATATATTATATATACTTACAACTTTCCTAAGAAAAAAGACGGAGATAACCATACCAGTAAGTTCGAAGGTCAGCTAAAGTAATATTTTAGGTTAAAAGAAACGTAACAAAAAATCTCTCATCGTTAGATATCGTTAAAAGAAACGTAAAAAAAAATCTCTCATCGTTCTCATATTGACCACAAAGCAAACAAAATATTTGTTTAATTTGGTTATAGAATCAAAGATGGCTAATGAGCATTTGAAGTGGAATCTTTTATTTTTGATGATCACCAGATGATAAAAATAAATTATATCAGTGTAAATGTGTATTTTTTATTATGTCAGAAAGCATCTTGTTTTACTTCATTCCAAAAAATTATTTTTTAAACCTTTTATTTCCAATATGCTCGCGCCCCTCGCAGGGTTACCACGACCCCCAGGGGGGCGCGCCCCACAGTTTGAGAAACACTGAGTTAAAGGATAGAATGGAGAAAGGCCTAGAAGAGACTAAGCAAGAAATGCAGAAAGGTCTAGAAAATGTACAGAAATGTCAAGAAGAACTGAAGGATACTCTAGAAAAGAAAATGTTGAAGAGAAAATCAATACTGTGGAAGAGAAAATAGCGTTGAAAGTTGAAGAAAAGATTGCAGTAGTTGAAGAAAAGATTGTAGTAGTTGAAGAGAAACTAGAGAAGAAAGTAGGAGAAGAAATAGGAAAGATTAGAGAACAGGTTCAGAAAAGAATTGAAGGAGTGGCTGAAAATTTTACCCTTATATCACAGCGAATGGAAGATTTTGAGAAGAAACTTCTGGCTGGCGGAAATGAGAACAAAAACCAGAGTAAGCCTGTGGCTGCCTCTCCAGAACCTGTACTTGCTTCTTCAGTGCCCGTGACTGCTTTTACAGGGCCAGTTAAACTGTCGACCTATGACGAAAAAACGAATTGGGAAGTATACCAGACACAATTTTCCATAATTTCTGAAGCCAATGGATGGACTGAAGGGGCGAAAGCATGTCAGCTAGCAGCATCCCTTAGAGGAGAGGCTGCTGAAGTACTGCAGACACTTCCCGACACAGAGCGACTGAATTTGAACTCCCTTTATAATGCTCTGGATCTTCAGTTCGGCCAAAAATACTCCAAGGACTACGCACGTCTGCAAATGAAAACAAGACTCCAGAAAACCGGAGAAAGCTTGCATGAGTATGCCTCTGAAGTAGAAAGGCTCGCCAACTTGGCTTTCTCCGACCACCCAGCAACTGTGCGAGAAGCTATCTCCTTACAGTGTTTCGTAGACGGCCTGAAGGATGGGGAAATACAGAAGGCTGTGAGAATGGCAGATGTGCAAGATCTCAAATCTGCCCTGTTATATGCCCTGAAAGTGGAGGCCGCCAATGAAGCCAGTTACAGTGACAGCCATTCCGTCCGAGGAGCTAGAGTGACTACAGATGCGTCCTGTGAATCTCTATGGAGGAAGGAGATTGAGAAACTGAGAAAGGAAATAATCACGTGTTGGGGGTGCGGTGGAGCAGGGCATCTAAGAAGTAGCTGCCCTCGAATAAATAAAGATCACAACATCAAGTGCTGGGGGTGTGGTAGAGTCGAGCATGTAGGAAGTAACTGCCCTCGAGTGAATCAAGAAGATCCTTGTCGTACAAGTGTAACAGAATCAAAGAAAGTATGTAGCAACCGAAAAGGATCAGATGAAAATGTAGACGTCCGTTCTAAAAGACCCTGTTCGGAGAGCAGCAAGAATCTCTCAAACAGCTTGAGAGTCGAAAAGAAATTTGGCGTGATAGATCCAGTAGTCCACCAAGTCACGACACCATCAACATCGGCATTGGACCAGTGGAGTGATGAGAGCGTCCGAAAAGATCAACTGGCTGATCCTGAAATAAAACCAATCATGGAATTCAAAGAGTCGTCTCACGAAAAGCCCAGCTGGCAAGACATCGCCTCTTTTCATCCTACAACGTAGCGTTACTGGGCTCTTTGGAACTGTCTCCATCTGAGAAATGGTTTTATATCGAAAATGGGAGTCTGACGATGGAAAACATCCAGATGGCAATTAATACTCCCAAAGACAAAAGTTTCAACAGTCCTTAAGGAACTCCATGGCAGTTCAACTGGAGGTCATTTTAATGTTATGAAGATCTTACAAAAAGTTCGTGAGCGTTTCTACTGGAACAATGTGCGTAGTGACGTGGAACAGTGTTGTCGCATATGTGATCCCTGTGCTGCACGCAAAGGTCCCAGAAAACGCACTAGGGGAAGACTGCAACTGTATAATGTGGGAATGTGGGAGCGCCTTTCGAACGAATAGCATTTGCCATCCTAGGTCCACTTTCGAGATCGTCAGAAGGCAACAACAACATCCTGGTTGTCATGGATTACTTCACTAAGTGGCCTGAAGCCTATCCTATTCCCGACCAAGAGGCCTCGACTATGCAGAGGTTTTAGTTCAACACTGCGTCTCACGATTCGGGGTCCCTCTACAACTGCACTCCGATAAAGGGAGAAACTTCGATTCTGGAGTTTGCAAGAGACTTGTGTGAAATACTCGCCATCGACAAAACCAGGACAACAGCTTTATGTGCTCAGTCTGACGGCATGGTAGAGAGGTTCAATCGAACCATCCTGAACAGCCTCTCTCTCCTGGTATCCTGTAATCAACAGGACTGGGGCAAGAAATTGCCATTTTTAATGCTTGTCTACAGGAGTGCCGTTCATGAGACCACTGGTTATTCCCCATCCCAGATGCTCTTCGGACGAGATCTTCGTCTGCCTGCAGATCTTCTGTTCAGCCGACCACCAGATGCACCCTTGGCGCCTGAGGAATATATTGAGAAACTCGAGGCACGGATGGAGGAAATGCATCATCTGGCTAGGGAAAGAATCGGCATGGCTTCCGAGAAGATGAAGACCCGATACGACGCAAGAGCAACCGGACACGACTTCCACGAAGGTGACAAAGTGTGGTTATGGAATCCGAAACATCGCAAAGGACTCTCTCTCTCCAAAGCTGCAGACCAACTGCGAAGGTCCTTACACAGTCCTAAAAAGACTGAATGACGTTGTGGTGCGGATATGGAAATCCCCACACTCAAAAAACCAAAGGTAATACATTATAATAGGCTAGCCCCTTACCTTGGCCAAGATGAAAAATATCCTTAAGTTAAGACCATGGTCATTAATTATTTTGTAAATAATGTAAATTATTTCTTCCTTTTCTAATTCCTTAGTCTTATTTTAATATTGGAATTTATGTTTACATCTCTCTTCATGTGCTTTTAATTTATTTGTATTGTATATGCTGTGGAATACATTTGTTACTTTATATGTTATTATTATGTGAGTAGTTTGCCTGTAAATAGATACCTCTGGCTGAATAATATCTTTTTTTCAGAAGGCTGCTGGCAGGGCCGGCGCTAGGGGTGGGCAAGCCGGGACCCTGCCCGGGGCGGGCGGCAATCTCAGGAGGCGGCAAATTGGCTTTCAAATTAACTAGTTTACGAAGAAGATAAACCAAGATTTATTTAAATCTTATGAAAAATTAATATGTTGAATTTTAATATTAATAATAATATATATATTTATGTTTACGATCTTTTAAGTATTTTAAAAGTCAAATTATTTGAAATTCAAGGACACCGCTCAAAAGCATAATAAATTCCGACTTAAAAATAGCTTAAAACGTAAACAAAATCACAATTCTTATTATAATTTAAATAAATGGACAAACATATAAAGTACTATAATAGAATCTTTTACCGTGTGTCTTAATTTGTCAAAATATGTATGAAGATGCAAGCGGGTGCGAAAAATCAGTCCTGAGAAAGCTTTCACACGCTTTTAACAATGACTATAAAAGGGAAAAAAGCAGTTCTATTGTTTTATTTATGGAATAATTGCATTGCAGATTGGTTGCTAGTGAATTAGAGTGCATTACAATACAATTACTATTTACTGGGTCTTTTTTAAACTTGTGTTGTGTTATAAAAGTAAGGTGATTAGAATAATTAAAAAATATTCAGTTTTTCTAAAGAAATATTTAAATAGCTTCTACAGGATGTTTCTTTTTAAACGAGGCTTTTTCATGTATTTTTAACCGACTTCAAAAAAGGAGGAGGTTATCAATTCGATCAATTTTTTTTAAAAATGTTTGTTCGATGATTACTTCGGCATATCTCAAACGATTTGAATGATTTTTTTTGTTTGACAAGGTATGTTACCGGACTGGTACCATTGTTAAAAAGATGGTTTAAAATGGCATCTTCTAATTTTGGGGGTAACATTTAGGGGTTGATAAAAAAAAGGTTCCGAAAATAATTAAAATTTTATATGAATAAAGCCACTGGGAATCCAAACATATATAAAATGCAAAATCAAAATTTTGAAAAAAAACTACCCTTTTCGCCTTTGGGGTTAATATTAAAGGGTGGGAAAAAATTAAAGTTTTCGATGAAATAGGAAGGACTTTACGTTCCAAGGGTTTACTTTATATATATATATATATATATATATATATATATATATATATATATATATATATATATATATATATATATATATATATATAAAACGTAAGGCATCAATTTTAAAAATATAGAAATTTACTTTATGTGACTTCAGTGTCTGTGAGTGAAGTCGGTTAAAAATAATTTTATCCTATTTAGTGCTTTTTTTATATATAAAATTTTTTTATAAAAATTGTTTTTGAAAAACGCCCAATTGAGAATACATTAATCTATTGATATAAAGCAGTGGTCTTCAAACTGTGTTCCACAGAACCCTTTGGTTCCTCAAAACAAAATAAAAATTCGAAGAAAAAATATTAAAAATGAGTATGGAAGATATTCACATTTTCTATGGTGTACTAGAGTATTTTTTAAACGATTATTCATTAGTATTTAAAGTCGTATTTCCAAACCTTGGTCCTATGGGGGAAGGGAGAGGGATAATAAAGAAGACTTTCGGCATCCGGTTCCTTCTCTTTCAACCCTACAACGTTTACTGCTTTGTATGCATGAAGTCGGGTACTATTGAAAGAGATAGATTTTGGCAGAGACTAGTCTCAACAAAAGTGATGAACAGCATGGTCAAATTTTATGAATGAAATGAAAGGGGCAGAATGACCCTGAAAAAAAAACCCCTTTTTCGAAGAAAACTGAGGGAAACTTGAGTCAATTAGACTTCCGCATTAATTCTTTTAGCTTTCTGTGCGAGTCTGTGCTTATGCAGACAAGGTAACAATATTTTCATTTTCAAATTCTCTTTTAGATTTTAAAGCAGTGCTTCTCAAACTTTCAATACTGGCGGCCCCCCCTTTTCGATCACAATTTTTATTGCGCCCCCTTATACATTAATAATGTACTGAATGCAATAATAATGCACTTTGACGCTAAAGCTACAATAGGCGATCTTAATTATAAACCATACAAATTAGTAACATAAGTATTAAATTTTGTATACTACTTTTAAGTAATAAATAAATAAATAAATAATATAATAGGATAATTATTATGTGTGTTATTTTTCCTTTCTCTAATTTTTAAATTGAACATATTGAAAAGTGCAGTGGCTGCTTAGAAGACAAAATATAGATATCTGCTAAATATAGAAAAAGAACTCAGAGGGTCAATTTCTAATCATAAGCATTCCTTATAAAAACTTTGCTTTGCAAGACAAGCCCGTGGAAGTCGTTAATACTTATTAAACTTGTTCTTAATTTAGTATTAATTAATTCGTTATAAAATACTCCGTGCAGCACTGATACATTAAAAGTATACCGGCTGAAGTACCCGCTTGCACGAGTTCATTTATAAGAAAATAAAACATTATTAAAATAATCGCTGAATTTTGTAGGGAGCGTAAAGCCAAGTGCGCGACAATGTTTACAAAAATGTAAAATGATTTTTTTTAAATGATTGCTCAAAGTATAATTAGTTTAAAGCGAACTGTAATTTTAAGCCTTACAGAATTATCATTTAGAATTGATGTTGAATAATGAACAATAATATAAAATTCAGATGAAGTATAATTGTATTATTTTTAATATTTAAAGCGAAAAGTATTCAACATGTTTTAACCCTGGAGCAGGCGCGCACTCGATACTAATAGTCCAGCGGGGTTATTGAGTCACCCCAATCGTTTTTTTATAATTATTTTTATAGTACACAATAAAAATCGTAATTCCAGTGAATAATTTAACTATGAGAAAATATACTTACCTACTTTCAAGAACTTTTCAATTTTTCTTTGGTAACAAATAAACAGTTTTGCCAGAATTAACGATTTCGTAATCTATGTATCCCGCGTGACCACTTCCGGGTAAAAAGTGTATTCATTATGATAATTTATATGTTACTAATAAAAAATTTTGTAAAACGTTTTTCGTTGTGCTTTATATATTTTAGAATACTCTTAAATACTCTCCGTGGTTTTCCAAATATCATAAAATTCTTTTCATGGAAAAAAGCGCAACAGAGAAATACATTACTTACAACTTCCATAAATGAGAAACAAACACATAAGGAAGGGGTCATAAGTAACTGTACCAATTACTTAGAAGGTCAAACAGATTACAGCTATAATGTGCAGTATTTCAAAAATAATGACAGTGATGAATTTTTTATGTTCCTAAATTTTTTTCGATTCTGGGTACGGGATCTGTTTTTCTCTGAATGAGTAGCATGTTAGGATTAAAAGGAAGCGTAATAAAAATCTCTCATCATTGGATTACAGCAAATCAAATAAAAGTTTTTTTGTTTGGTTATAGGATCAAAGATAGCTAATTAGGTATTGAAGAAGTTTTTATTTTTGATGACTTAATATCGCGCGCGCGCCTATAAATTATATCAGAGTAAAAGTGCATTTTTTATTCTGTTTGAAAGCATTTTGTTTTACTTCATTCCAGTAAATTAAATATTTTTAAATCTTTTATTTTCGATATGCTCGCGCCCCCCTCGTAAGGTTATCGCGCCCCCAGTTTGAGAAACACTGTTTTAAAGGTTTAATGCCCAGGAATTTTAATCATTGCGTAAGATAAAGTGAAAAAAAATTATTTTGCTCCATTTGTGTGTGCTTGCTCTATTTTATTTATTTTACGTTTTACATACATAAATATAAATGTCATCAGTTTCATAGAATATTTTCATGTTGATTAACATATTTAAGTATGTTTGTTTTTGTAGCTTGAATGTACCGTATTCGTCTTAAAACATTTTCGATTGACATTGTTATTCAAATGAAAAAAAATGTTATTTGCCTCTCATATAAAAATAATTTCTTTAGTCGCTTATAAAAGACGATAGTAGTTCATTTAAAATGCAAAACATTAATGATTTTTTGAGTACATTCATTATTTATATTTGTGATTTAAGAGATACTCCTCAAAATGACGTGATAAAGTATTGTAAAGATCTAGAAACAGTGTTAACTAATGGCAATTCATCAAAATAAACGCGCTGGACCTTGCAGACGAGATAGTAGAGGTTTTGGCTGTGCTAAATAAAAATGAATGTCCAATCGAGATTTTGAAATTCATATCGAACCTGGATTTTGCTCCAAACCTCGGTATACTTTTAAGGATATTGCTTACTCTCCCAATAAGTGGGGCAAGTGGAGAAAGAAGTTTCTCCAAATTAAAATAAATTAAAAATTTTTTACGCTCCACAACTACCGAGGATCGGCTAAACGGCTTAAAAACAATAGCAATTGTACATGAACTGGCTAAAAAAATTAATGTTAAAGAAATTTTTTAAAAAATCTTAGAATTAAAAGTGAGAAAAAACACTTTTAAGTTTGACTCGGTTTAAATTTATTTTTAATATGTAATTACGTTTTAATATTTAGTATTTTTTATATCTGTATTTTATAATTATACACTAGATATAACTATTTTCTTTTTTTCTGTGCAACCCTAATTTTAATTTAGAGCCAAAAACATAAATTAATAAATTAATATTTTTTGCTAATCAAATTTACAACATTATTGATAGCAATTTATTTTCACACGTTTTATTTTACCATTAAGCTTGGGAAGGGCTTAGGTTATCTCTTATAACTTTTGTTACAAACGGGTGGCAAAACTGCTAGCGCCGGCCCTGCTGCTGGTCATCGAGATCTTGCATATTTTCATCATTAATATTTGTTTGTTGTGTTTCTCCGTTTTCTTTGGCTAAGGTCATTTCCCCTTCGCTTGCAAATGTATCAGCATTTGTTATATTCTTGTTACTTTACTCCATTGTAAGAGAATTTAAAATTTTGACACATTTAATTTTTTCTTTTTCTCGATTTAACAGTAATTCTCTTTTTTCCGCTCCACTTTTATATTTTCCGCCAGACATATTTATATTGTTAACTAAGGACTTGATTTTACTGAAACTAAATTTCAAAGTTTAGGTCATAAAATTACAGTAATACAACCGACTGTACTCAAATTAAAAATATTCTAAAAAACTTTTACAAAACAATATAGCATATTTCTGAGATAATTTTTTTAAAAAAGCATCTAGTTTGTTTAAAAAAATAAAAAAAAATCATTGTCTATACTCGCTAAAACCTAAAATGCTGATGATAATTATTTATTGGCTCATCAGTTTAAAGGGATTTTTTATTATAAATCCTGATCAATTCCTTTTCGCCTGTTCAATTTTGATCTTTTCTGTCCAAATGAATTATTCAATTTATCCTGCTGATGACAGGAATTGTTTTGTCGTACAGTAAAAGCTTAAAAATACCGATTCCTTTGAAATTCCACCTAACAGATAGCATCGCCTTATTTTGATGAACATTGACTCGAGAAGTTTAGCCACCTGGGACAAAAATTCATAATGTTACCCCTCCTCAAAATAAAAAAAAATATTATGGAAAAGAATAAATATTTCATAGATACACACCTACAAAATCTGAATAGTTCGCACCAACAAAATTACAAACACAAACAAAAATTACAAGTCTTCCTTTTCTGCGTATAATTCTAAAATCCTTCTGATCAATTTCTTAAAATCGATTTGTTCAGCTTGTTTGAATCATCAATGGTTCAGTTAATCAGTGGTAGAATGCTTTTATATCAATCAACGCTCATATCATCACAATTATTAGACTCAATTTAATTCAATAAATCATCGAAGACAAGTGTAAGATTAAATAATAAATTTAATGGAATATGGAGTACGTCTGCACTCGGTCACGTACAGAAGATCTCTGATGTAAACAAAGCATGTTTTTACAAGCAGCGTCCTCTATAATGAGGGGGGGAGGTTCCACCATTACTCCCCACTTAAACTCCTACGGAGTTTACATTAAGATAATTAAAATTCTAAGGTAATTCAAGTAAAATGAAATAATACAAATAAAATTCATGCAATGCGAAGTAATAAAAATAAAATTCCATGAATTCAATTCTCAAATCACATGCCTAATCAATAATTCTGAAATAAAATTAGCAATTCTTAAATCACATGCATTATCAATAATTTTGAAAAATCAAATTAGCAATTATGTAAATAGGATAATATAAAGGTTAAAGTTCAAGAAATTGTAAAATGTTTAAATTTTCTTTTCTACAGTTGCAGGATCATCTGGAATAGGTAAAGGCACTACCTTTGTGGTGGCTCGTTTTAAAATATCTGTTGAGGTTTTCACATTAACTACTCTTACAAGACCATCACTACTGGGAAATACTTCAAGAATACGCCCCATAGGCCAGTCCAAGGGCTTGGTGTTGGGATCCTTTTAAAGAACAAGCTGATTCTCCATCATTTTAGGGTTCTCTACACTCCACTCATGACGGGTCTGAAGATGGGTCAGATATTCTCTGCTTCAACGGTTCCAAAATTTGTTTAGCAGGGATTGAATGAGTTTCCACCTGGAATGATAGGACAATGAATCCGAAGCAGTATAAGGTTCAGGAAAGGATGAAATTGCACAGTTCGTCAAGAAATGCCCCGGGGTCAAAGGGTTAAGATCATTGGGGTCCGAAGAAAGTGGAGACAAGGGGCATGAATTCAGAACTGCTTCGATTTGTGTCACCAACGTAGTTCACTCTTCGAAGTTCATGATAGCTGATTTCGCTATCCTCAACAAAACGCGTTTCATGGACTTAATGTTTGCTTCCCACAATCCACCGAAATGGGGAGAAGCGGGTGGAATGAAGTTCCATTCGATTCCCTCTTCAGCGCTGAATAGCTGAATTGTGTTGGACTTGCAAATTTCGTTCCATTCATTAAGAATGTTTCTTGTTCCCTTGAAGTTCGTTGCATTGTCCCCCTCAGAGGGCTCACCTTCTTTTGGTGAGTACGGGTTTCACGCTCCTGAGGGGCCCTAGTGATCTTTTCCTTTTCCCTAGGGGTTTACTGTCTTTGGTAAACACGGGCTTCACGAATCCGGAAAACCCTAGTGATCTTTCTCTATTTTCGATCCTCTTTCTTGCCATTCACATTTCCCTTTTCTTTTTTTCCCCATCCAGACCACAGACCTATTTTAAACAATGAACTTGGTTCCAACTTTGTTTTTTTTCTAGTAAAAAAATTTATATTTTTTACTACCATATTATGGTTTATATTTTTTATTACGATCTTTTAATTTAAATTTCTTAAATTTCTTTCAAAATTTTGATTTTGTTGCTTCTTTTATGTTTTGATTATTGATTTTGTTGCTTTATTTGTATTTAATTGACAAAACTTTTCTTTACTTATTATCTTTATTTTTTCTGCCACGAAGTCCTGTGGCAGACCAGGACTGAGTGGAATGAAGTGTGTGATGTTTTTTCACTTTTGGTATGATGACACAACAGACTGCTCCCTGGGAAAACTGGCACTTGGAGCGGGGTGTTGAACTTCTGAGGACCTTTGGACTAGTGAGGTGGGGTCTTGGAGGAAGCGGCCATGTAGAGGGTACCGGAGAGAAGCTGAGTTTTGCGTCTCAGGCCGCTAGATAGTACAGGAGCCCGGGGCGGCCTAATCAGCATGTCCTGGCTGCTCTATCAGCTGGTGCATAATCCCGCCTGTCTTGTAGTTCCAGGTGGTGCCTTGATGGGGTCCTGCTTTGCGGAGGGGGCTTTCCTGAGGCCACTACTGGTTGCTGAATCTAGGGCTAGCCCTGCCAAACTGGTCCTCTGAAAATCAAAAGGGATTCTCCTCCTCCTTTCTAAAAAAAATCAAAATAAAGAAAAATAAAGAAAAAACTCAAAACGCATTTTTTAAAACCCCCAACCCACCTTACCCAACTCATGATGCTCATGTAAAACCCACTCTCAACATTGACAAAGTTTCAACGACTGCCAGATTTTTACTACTTTCACTTGAAAATAATGAAATGGGGAAGAAATCGCCCTTTTTAATACAAAAAGCTCTCGTAGGAATAGGTGGTGAACCGAAATCAGTAAAACGATTGCGTTCCGGGGATCTACTAATTGAAACGAATTCCGCTCTACAAACAAAGTCTTTTCTTCTAGTGAAATCCTTTCTAGATTGTCCTGTTTCTGTAGTTCCACACAAGTCCCTTAACTCTTGTCGAGGTGTCATTTCTGAACCTGACCTGTTGACCACTACTGATGCGGAAATTCTTGATGGGTTTTCTGGTCAGGGTGTTATTCAGATCAGAAGAATAACAATTAAAAAAGACACATCAATAATTCCAACCAAACACATAATTTAAGGACAGTCGGTATGGTAAACACCTTCCAGAAATCGATTTTGAGATTTTGATATTTCTCAAATCTCCAAATTAAGCCCTTTCCAATGATATAACATACTAGTCAATTTTGAATTAGAAGTATTTTAAAATGTTTTTTAAAAAATAATCAACTGATTTGCCACGCCTACTTTGACAGATAGAAATGTAAACATTGGCCTTTTAAAACTGGGATGCTCTTGCAAAGCCATTATCTGTTTTATTTATTCCCACGAAATTAACTGTAGAATAACTGCAAGTGTAACTGTTAAGGTTGTTTACCTATTTTTGGCGCTTTCGAACACGTTGTGTTTGAGCACTTGTCGTTTATCGATACTTAAAATTTCTGAAATTTTGAAATGCCAAGATTATAAAAAGTTTTCAAGAAACGCAAAGGTAAGTATTATCCACGTAAGAATACTATTAATAGCAAAGTAAGTACCACTGATTGTAAATTAAATGCTCAAGCTGAACATGCACATGATTCAAAGCAGTCATGTGCAAAAGAAAAGAAAATTGGCGATTTAAATGAGAGTTTTTCTTCTTTTGGTGATAGCGTAGGTATTTTAAATGCAATCATGAATTTGAATATTCTTACTTTTTTGTTTTCAAGAATGAAGTTCACTGTAAAATGTGCAACAGTGGTTTAGACATGCAAGTTTTAAAAGGTAAGTCTGGACTGGCTATTACGTTTGTCCTGAAATGTTTTGCTTGTCCATATCGTGTAGAATTCTCTTCTTCAAATTTTCACGAAGGAACACAAATTGCTAAAATAAATACCAGGTTTGTGTATGCTATGCGTTCAATTGGAAAAGGTGCAGAAGCAGGGAGAATGTTCTGCGGTGTAATGAATCTTCCGCAACCACCTACAAGGTTTGCTCCTTACGGTAAGCGAATTTTAAATGCTGCTAAACTTGTTTATGAGGATTCAATTCAAAATGCTGCGAAGGAAGCTATTTGTGAAAATGAAGGTAACAAAAATATAGCAGTAGCTGTAGATGGGACATGGCAGAAGCGTGGTTACACATCCTTGAATGGTGTAGTTACTGTGACCAGCATTGATACAGGTAAGGTGATAGATGTTGATATTCTTTCGAAATATTGCGCTTGTAAAAACTTGCCTTTTCATGAAAAGGATTGTAAAAGGAACTACGTTGGATCTAGTGGAGCGATGGAAATCCAAGGTGCGTCTAAAATTTTTCAACGGTCATTATCTTTACATAATGCCCGATATATTACGTATTTAGGATATGGGGATTGCAAAGCATTTGATGCGGTAAAAAAGAAAAACATTTATGGAAATGAATATCCAATTTAAAAATTGGAGCCATGTAATGAAGCGCATGGGAACAAGATTACGCCGATTAAAAGCTCAATTGAAAGGGCAAATCTTGTCAGACGGTAAGTGTTTAAGTGGGAAAAATCGTTTGACTGAACATGAAATTGATAACTTGCAGTCATACTATGGATCAGCTATTCGGAGAAATCACAGCAGTGTTCAGAATATGCGGCAAGCTATCTGGGCCATTTTTCTGCATAAGTTATCAACTGATGAATATCCTCAACATGGTTTTTGTCCCATCGGGGAAGATTCATGGTGTGGATTTAAAAGGCTGAAGCATCAGGTAAGTCTTACAAACATAAAAACAGTCTTCCGGTCGCTGTTGTTGAAGCAATGCGTCCTATATTTAGAGATCTTTCCCATCCTGATCTGTTGAAAAAATGTTTGCATGGAAAAACACAAAACCCGAATGAAAGTTTTCATAATGTCGTTTGGTCACGTGTTCCCAAAGCAACATTTGTACAGATTGAAACACTTTCACTTGGTGTTTATGATGCTGTTTGTTCATTTAATGCTGGTAATGTATCGAAATTAAAAATGCTTCAAAAAATGGGCGTAGAACCAGGGGAATTTTCAGTAAGTGCCATGAAACTTCTCGATAGGGAAAGACTAATGAAAGCAATTTATGCTTTTTCTGGACGCTCGAAGAAAATTAGAAAAGATAAAAGAAGAAAAGAAAGAAAGAAGAAGATAATATTAAGAAAAATAAGGTAAAAACCGGCTACAGTGCACGATCTTTTTGATGAGGTAAAAATTTATACAAAAGCTACTGTGTTTTCTAATTAATATATTTTTCAAGTAATCTGTTCTTCTTTCTTTAAATCTACTGTATGCATGAATTGGAGATTTTTACTATATATTTCATACATATTGTTGTGTGTTCTTATTCTTTATGCAAAATTTTTTAAATATTTCTTTGACATTTTTCACTAATGAAAACATGTCGTAACACAGAAAATGACTATTTTTATTAAATTGTGTATTCTTTTTTTCTATAAATCTACCGTATGCATGAACTGGAAATTTTTACTATATTTTTCATATGTATTGTCTGTTTTTATTCTTTATGCAAAATTTTTTTAAATATTTCTTTGACATTTTTCACTAATGAACGAACACATGTCGTAACACAGAAAATGACGATTTTTATTAAATTGTGTATTCTTTTTTCTATAAATCTACCATATGCATGAACTGGAAATTTTTACTATATATTTCATATGTATTGTATGTTTTTATTCTTTATGTAAAAAATTTTAAAAATATTTCTCAGACATTTTTCACTAATGAACACATGTCGTGACACAGAAAATGACAATTTTTAATAAATTGTGTATTCCTTTTTCTATACTTCTACTGTATGCATGAACTGGAAATTCTTACTATATATTTCATATGTATTGTGTATTTATACAAATTTTTTTAAGCTTTGGTGTTCAATAGTTTTTTTAGTAAAAGGTTTATATATAAATATCTAAAAATGCAATGCCTTTTTTCGTTGCACATAGCTTGTTACATATACAAAAATACATAAATTTCATGTTCAAGAAATCTGTTTTTATGTTTTTGTTGTTTTGAATACCATTTACCAAATATTTAAAGAAAATTTTTAATTCTGCTGCTGTAAAACATTGTGTTAACAGGTGAATATATAAAACACTAATGAAACTTTTCGAAATAGTGTATAATCATGTATTACCAAAGCCATATTTTCATGTATTGACACATTTTCACATGGTATTTATGATGCTTTATAGTCAAAATTTGATGAAAGTAATGTATCAGAACTGAAAATTCCTCAAAAATTGATACAGAATTTGAGTAAAATAATTAAACGCTAAAAATACCTCGATAGCTTAAAAGTGAAAAATGCTATAAATGTATTTTCTGAGAAATCTAAGTATAAGAAAAAACTAAAAAGCCTTAAAAGTAATAGAGAATAAGCTAATATTTAATAAAATACGGCAGATACTTGTTGTAATTCATTATTTTGTGATCAAGTGCTTTTTTACACTAAAAATGCAATTATCTCAAAATGGTTCTTTTTCAAACTGCGGGTACAGTTTTCTCAGAATCTACAGAATGAGTGCTCATGCAATTTTTACTGCACATAAATAATATGTAACTCTATATACTAAGCGTATTTTTTGGAGATTTTCCTGAATTATTTTGCTGAAAAGCAGTTATCGTAAAAAAATTTGACAGTTTTCAAAATTTCAAAGTGATACTTTTACGATGAATTTTTTGAAAAAAAGTAAACAATATATTTTAAATATATTTACCAGTATTTAAATAAAAAGCCTAATTAATATACAGACAAAATTTGAAGTTTATATATTTAACAGTTTCTGAGAAACTTGAACCTAAAATGGCTCAATTTAACATTGTCGGTATAGGCCCTACCGACTTCCCTTAACTTTTAATAGCCCCAAACTACCATCTACAATAAAAGCCGGATATCGTAACTGTAAAATTCGCTCATACATTCCAAATCCTCTGCGCTGTTTCAAGTACCAGAGGTTCGGACGCTCTCAAACTGCCTGCCGAGGACAATTGACGTGCTCTAGATGTGCATATGTTGGACATGCGTCCTCAGATTGCAGTCTGGAGCAGAAATGCGTCAATTGTTCACAGCCTCATTCCGCTGATTCGAAACTATATTCCAAATGGAAAATAGAAAAAGAGATACAAACAGTTAAAACCAACAGAAACATATCCTATATTGAAGCCAATATAGGATATTGGCTTCAATATATTTTCAATAAAAACGACTCACAGGCAGTATGAGTGCAGTTGCCATTTTCTCGCTTAACCTTGCTGATAAAAGTGCGTCCACAAGCTCCAATCTAGGAATCGAAAGAGTTTTAATGGAGCTACTCGACCTTTTGATACTACAAAACTAGAAATAATATTTCCATCATTCAGTTCTATGCGTAAATAAGCGACAATTTCATATGCCTTTTTGGAAGCATCTGAAAAGCAATGCAACTGAATGGTGGTTGCATTTGAAGGCAAAAAGTTTTGAAAGTAATATCGAGGAATATTTATTTCACTTAAATAATGAATCTCATCACACCATTTATTCCATGAAACTTCTAATTGTTTAAGCAATTTGTCATCCCAATCCAATCCTAAACACCAAATTTCCTGAATTAAACATTTTATTTGGATCATATAAGGACCTATGAAACTCACTGGGTCAAATAATCGACTTGCGGCTTGTAACAAATATCTTTTTGTATTAATTCTTTTAGAAAGAAATGTTCCTAAATTGCTGGAATCAAAATAGAATGTATCAGATTTTTCATTCCAACCAACTCCTCAGACCTTTGAAGCTATCAACGTGTTCAATGACTCTTTATGTTCATCTACTTCAAAATTTAAAATTTTTAACCTTTAATTTAGCTCGGAAGAGTTGGTCCTCCATTTTCAAAGATCCATACTTGCATCTTCCAAAATTTGTTTACTTTCTATGCAGGTTGTCAAGGCTGCTTGGACACTGACATTTCCACACAAAAAATCATCACCATACAATGCCTGGTTAAGATGGTTAAAATAATCAGGAAAAATATCCACATATTTTAAGACGATGCTTTATCGTAGCTGCAAGAAGAAATGGATTTGATTTTACTCCAAATAAAACCCTAGTCATTCGGAAAATCTCAGGCCGTTTGTTTTTTAAATCAATTCCTGGATTTTGATCCCAGAAAATCTTGTAAAATCCCTTTCACTTTCGTCTATCTCAATCATCAAAAATGCCATTTTTATGTCAGCGACAAATGCAATTGGATTCACTCTAAATTTGATTAATAGAAAAAATAGGTTAAGTATAAAATTTAGCCTTGTATGTAAACAATCGTTCAAAGATAGTTGTGCTTTTGCATGCGATGACGTATCAAATACGATTCGCAATTTGCTTGTAGTTTTATCAGTACGTATTACTGCTCTATGTGGTAGATAAAACATATATTATGCTTTAGATTTTCTTCTTCAAATAGAACACGTTCTATGATTTTCTCAGAAAGATAATTATTTACAACTAATTTTTAATCCTCAAATAAGGAACTGTCATTTTTAAAACGTGATCTTAACTTTAGAAATCTTTTCCTAGCAATTTCTTCATTTCTAACAATGTTTTCCGTGTTAGGTTTCCTATGGAATTTAATTTTATGCCGCTTATTTTGATATGAAATTCCCGCTTTGAATTCAGACATTATATCATTATCAATATTTTCCTCATTAGACACCTCTGCTTCTATTCCTAAATTCTTTAAATCCCTAAATTCACTAAGCTGTTTATAAATATTGGATTCATTAACAATAACACTGATTGTTAAAAGTTCCTCAGAATCTGTACTCTGCCCTTGTAAAGACCACCTGAATAATGTTTCTACGGCCACAAGACTTTTGTTTAGACGTATAATTCTTTGATAATAATAGTCCACACCAATAAGAATTGATATTTCTTTATTGTTAAATTTATAAGGATCGGCTAATTATACATTTTTTAAATATCTAAGTTTTTTTATCAATATTTCTATCAGGGGTCGGTAAATTCGTGATAGAAATATGTGCTGTCTCTACCGCTTCTATTTCAATGTACAAACTTGGAGCATCCCTGTTTTTCAATTTTATTTTAACTATATTTAAAGTTTTTGTTTCAGTTTCTTTAGCACCAAATATGCAAATGGAAAGGTTTTCTTTTCTAAGAATTGGAAAGTTAAATTTCTCAGAAATATACTCTTTAAAACGAAACTTCTCTGTGAACCATTATCTAAAAATAATCTAACAACATCTTTTTCATTTTTGTCATCTATTAATGCGGCGCATGTTTGTAATAATACACTATTTATTTCTGTTTTAAATACTGCTGAAACTATATTATCAGTGTCCCTTTTCGGAGACAAATCGTCATCATGTCGATTTCGAAGACATATTGAGAAATGGTGGGGACCATTACAAATAGGACACGACTCCCTTTTTACACATTCCATTGCTCTATAACCGGGCGACAAACATAAATAACAACACCCTTTTTTTCTTAAAATTTCTCGCTTTTCGTTAGCACTAAAAGAACGGCAAGTGTCGAGTTCATGACCTTTGTTACAGTATAAACATTTTCGGCTTCTAAGTTCTACTTTCTTCAGAAGGGTGGGAAATGAATGTGGTCGGAAATGTACTCTACTCGGGGGTGGCTTCATGCCTTGTCCGGGGAAATAGTTTATTTTTTGTTCTGTCTTGCGGTGGAGGGGAATAATGACATGGTTTATGATTCTTTATTTGAGAGGTTCGTTTCCGACTACGGATCTCCAAGTATTTAATAAACTTAAGTTACTTTCTTTATCATTTAATTGCTCTAAAAAAGCTTCAAATTGATCAACAGGTTCATTTTCATTGTTTATCTTTCCTTCAATTTTATTTATTAATTTTGTCAACGAAGAACGTACCGCTGTACGCTTTTTTTAAATTTTGAGAGATCTGACATTTTAATTTTCTATTCAGGTTTAATTCAGTTTCAATAAATTTCGGCTTACCTGAATTCACTGTCGACGATGATATTTCTACTTTTTAGTCGATGCACCAAATGTTTGGATCATCAATGGTTCAGTTAATCAGTGGTAGAATGCTTTTATATCAATCAACGCTCATATCATCACAATTATTAGACTCAATTTAATTGAATAAATCATCGATGACAAGTGTAAGATTAAATAATAAGTTTAATGGAATATGGAGTGTGTCTGCACTCGATCACAAAGAGAAGATCTCTGATGTAAAAAAGCATATTTTTACAAGCAGCGCCCTCTATACTGAGGGGGTGTTCTACCACAGCTAATTCATGTTCGACAGTCAATACAGCTGAATCATTTAATCTCTTAAAGTTGTGAATGGTAAGAATTTGTTAATGAATTTTAATATTAACGGATTCGTCTCTCCATTTGCTATACTTATTTACACAAACAAAGCAAAAATTTTAATGCAGTAGCAAAATTTGGTGAAAATTAAAAAGTTGAAATAAGTTTTATAACTTCTATTGGGTTTCTTTTTTGCCTAATAAAATAGAAACTGTCACTACCTTATTTGCAAGATCAAGCGCGTTTATACCCACTGATTCCTTATCGGCCAAAATTATTTCTGAATTTTTACAGTTTTTAGTTACTAAATTTTTAAAGGTTTCTTTTTTAAATCATATGTATTGTATAAAAATTGAAAACAATAGCTGTGGGTACTAATTTAATTAAATATACAGTCTAAGGTATTAATTGTTTAATCAATTATGCAAAAATAAAAAAAACTATCTTGAATTTTAATTCAGGGTCGTCCACTTGTGCTTCATAATAAAAATTAATATTTCTTTGTCGAATTCAGTAGTGTAGCTGCATCATCTCAAAGTTAGCTGGGATCACCTCAAAGACAAAGTTAGTCCCGTCGGACAGTTCTTTTGTATATCAGAGCATTTCGTCGAAAGCCACATCCGATCAAATATTCTTAAAAAATCGTTACGACTTCTTAAGAATTTGATGACATTTTTCAAAATCCTATCGTAAATTTGAAACAAAGAATAAGAAGCCCACATCTTTTACTTTCATTTAAATACTGTACTTTCGTATACTTAATATATTTGGAAATGGTAATTACATGACAATACATTCTAACAAAATGGCTTTTTCAAATTAAAATTATGCCCTCTGAGAATATAACATTTAACTTTTTTTTCCAACACACCCAAATATAAATCTATATACAGCGCACAAAAGATTGCAGGGATTTAAATAAATTTGACTTTAAAAAAGCTGTTTTACTTATACAATTTTCAAAGAAAAAATACTTTCTCAAATCTCATTAATATAGAACTAGAAATAAATGACCATAGTAAATCAATCTTAAAAGAACTGACACTAATAAAAATATAGATTGTGATACTTAAATAATAATAATAAATACGTCTATTTCCTTCTTTTTGAGATAATTCTGAAAACGTTTGTTTGTAAATTCTTTACCAGCATCAGTTTGAAGTTTAAGAGGAATACGTTCAGAAAAGATTCGTTCAAAGGCCGATACTATTGTTTTCGCATTCTTATCATGTAACGGAATAGCCCAAGCATATTTAGATAAAACACAAATGCAAGTAAGTAAAAATCTATACCCATCATTAAACTTGGTAAGAGACTGCATATCTACTAAATCAGCCTGAAATTGCTGATTCATTCTATTTACAAATACTCTATTTTTCCTAAATTTCTTCTTAATAGGTTTATGCAAAGTATATGAATCTTTCCCACTTAGCCACTTTTAATATATTTCGTAGGAAATTTTCCGTTTGTTGCTCTAAATAAAGCCTCAACACCACCAAAACTACCCAGCTGTTCGGGGTCTCGATAAGCCTTTTCAAGATTCATTCTTAACTGAGGAATAACGTGCTTATTGCATACATGAATAATGTTAAAAGCAGAATACTTAAAGTATTTATACCATTAAATTAACCTGAAAAAATAATGAAATATCATAAATATAAATATTGAAACTAGAGATGGAAGCAATAATAACACATCAATACACATAAAAAATATTTTATTTAAGGCAAGGGATGAATATCAGAGGCAATGTACATACTTTTAGCATTATTTATAACAGTTGTCATATCGCAATTATTTACAAACATAGGACTTATATAATTTAACATTTGAATGTTTCGTTGCTTAAAGTCTTGAATTAGTTGCTCAAATTTTATATCAAAAAAGGCTAGATCACCAAAGAGTTGCAAACGAGTTTCACGATCCATTGTAATGCATTCATGTCCCAGTTGATTTGCATATCCCTGAGTACATCCAAAACATTCAAACACGTCGGTAATATGTAGAACTCCCTAAATATTCATGAAAAAGTTCTATTAATGAAGTAGTACTGATTCTACTTCTGAAATGTCCGTATTCACAACAACATTTGGTGTAAATTTCGAAACTTCATTTAACAGCAATTTTCGAAAAATACAATAGAAGACCATGGACATGGCACTCTCTGTAATTCTTTTGCGTTTGAACCAACTGTTTTCATTCATAACACAAGTTCCAGGGATGAACTTTCTAGAAAAGTCCTTCTGTTTGAAGTATTGCTGGCAGGTAATATGTGGAACGTCCTCGATGAACACAGTTGAAATCATCAAAGCGTCTTTTAGAAGTAAAGTCTCTTCGGTTGAGGAGGGCACGTTGATTAGCTCGATTTGATTTGCGAGAGATTGCCAGAGCACAGTTGACATACAGACACCTTTTTTAGTTGGGTAAAGTCGATTGTTTTCATCTCTTGAATATTGTCGTAGATGAACTTGCACGGAGGTAGCAAAATATGTTACTGCAGCATAGATGTCTTTCCCCAAATGGAAATGATGCGGCGGAACAGCACTTTCCGAAAAGGAGGAATCTAGTTTGTCATCTTTATTGAAACACAGGTTTAGTTGACATATTTGGGAGATTCAGCATTCGTTTCATTTTTGAAATTTTGTACGAGTCCGTTTAAAATAGAACAAAATTTAAAATTGTAGTCTGAGAGAGAAAAAGTTAGAAATGACTTAGAACTAAATATAACCCATGTCTATGATTAGAACTTTACATCAATACTGAACTGTGATTGGTTTGTCTGGGTGTTGTCACAAAACTTAAATAAGCTGATTGGTGGAGCAGAATAATCTACTCTCACGTGCGCGCCTTGATAAAATGGGTATTAACTGCTTTTTTATTTATGTATTAACATTCACATAGGATTTCTGGAGCCTTTTCAGCGTGAATAAATAAGGTTCTTATCAAGATGCACATTCTGACATATATCTAGAACATTTCTCTATGACCATATAAGTACACATTCCATTTTTACCCTACTGAGTAATACTTTATCAGACTTATGATTCATTCTGAACGTGACTTCGTTTGGTCTAAACATGCACCGTACGTTTATTTGCAAAATTGTAAGATTACCCAATAAAATAAAGAAATCCCTAGTTTTGAATAGTTTTGCATCGAATTTTTCAAACAGAGTGCTATTAATTTTTAGTTGTAGGAATCTCAACTTTATTTTTACTATTTCAATTCGATTTTTGATGTATGCACAAAATCTCAACGAAGCATTAGAATGGTTAGAAAACACGTCTAACATTCAAGTACGAAGACTTTTGAGGTTCGAAGCTTAAGAATAGGCATAATTCTGCACTTGTAAATTCAAATCGTTCATAGATGGCGCCACAGGCGAATAATACTTTAGTTTAAAAAATAATGAAAAATATTTAAGGGGGAAAATAGATTATAATAAAATATATTCATTAACCCTAAGTAACAAATTATGTCCCACTCCAAAAAGTTTGATTCATTCATCCCAATTAAAATTTGCTTCCAATGACGTAATTAAATAAATCATAATTCTACCCATTTAATTAAAACTATATCAGAATATAACTCGATCTCTAAAAACGTGCATTTCTCATCAGTACAGAGCCCCGAAACCATTATCAGTCAGAAGGGGGATACCATCCACCCGGTCCAGAACCGGTATATTTTAACTACTGGGGTCCATGAGGTGTAAATGGAGGTCTACGATAGTGGCTCTGATTAAACCAGATCGTGACTAATATTAAAAGGTAATTTAATCCAGTGGAAACTAGATTTACTTATTTATCAGATTTATTTACTAAATTTAATGAAGTTAATTTGCAGTTACAAGGCGACAGTGTCAATTTTATAAAAACAACGACCACATTTCAGACTTTCTTGACAGAATTAAGCTAAAGGAGTATAATTTTGAATGTGACCAACATTTACACTGGTGTGCAAAACTTAAGCAACAGGTGGGTTTATTGCCATAACTTCACGAAAAATCATCTGAGAGACATGAGATTCAGAAATGAGGGAGAGTATTATGTACGTAAAGGATGACGAAAGCATCGGCGGTGACGAATAATAATACGAAAGCCTCTGTTGTAGAACGATTTAACAGAACGTTAAAGACAAAAATGTGGAAGTATTTTACGGAAATGAATACAAAGCGTTATATCGATGTTATTGATAAATTAATCCATAGTTATAATAATACTTGGTACAGAAGTATTCAGATGGCCTCTACTTCTGTAGCCGAAGAAAATATAAAGGGAGCATGGAAAAATTTATAGGGAAATAAAAATAAAACATCATCTAAACCAAGATTTCAAATAGGGCATACAGTTCGAATTAGCAGAGAGAAATTAATATTCGAAAAAGGATATGAACAAAATTGGACGCGGGAGATTTTTACCATTTATCACATTCTACGTAGGAACCCCACTTTTTATAATTTAGAAGACTTAACAGGAGAAGTAATTCGGGGTACATTTTATGAAGAACTTCAAAAAGTAACGGATTCAGGCTATTATACTATCGAAAAAATTTTGAAAACACGAAAAAAGAACGGCAAGATTGAATATTTTGTACAATTTTTGGGGTACCCAGAAAAATTAAACATGTAGGTACATGACGTAAAACATCTATAAAGAACAATCAATATCTATTTAATCATCAGTCGTAAAATTGTCTTTCTACGTAACACTTGTGAGTGATAGCTCCAAAGATTTTTTTTCAGAAAATAAAGTTTCACATTTTATTACACAACTTATATAAGACTCCTATTACTCTAAAGGGATAATGGGAAATGGAATTAGTTGACTTTATTTATCCTCATACATGGTACAATATAAGAGAAGGTAATAATTTATTCGGTTTTGATCTGAGTGATGGGAAGTTGATAGCCAGAAAAATTCCTCAAGGATGTTACGAGTCTACACCTGACATTTTAGAGGGCATGTACTTAGAAGATTTTAAGAATAAAATAGAATTTAATTATCATCCTGTTGCCAAAAGAATGAATATCAAGACAAAAGGACAGGCTAAAATTTTTTTAGATGAAGGTGTTTCTGAACTCCTTGGTTTCGAACCAGGTGAAATTAAAGGGAAAGTAGAAAGTCCTTATATCGCTGATCCTAATGCTTCGTTTCCCCTTATATATATTTATTGTGATTTGGTAGAACCTCAAATTGTGGGTGATATTCAAGCTCCCCTTTTGAAAATTGTAAAAGTTGAAGAAAAGATGGAGAAGTGGTAAATTCACACTATACAAGACCTACCTTATTATGTTCCGGTAATACGTCAGCATTTTCAAACAATCGAATTGGTTCTTAGATTACATTCAGATGATTTAGTACCCTTTGAAAGGGGTAGAGTTATAGTGGTGGTCCATTTTCGCGTGAGATAAATTGTATAAAAGAAAATTAATGGATGTATAAAGTTCATTCAAGAATCAAACTTTGTAGAATAAAGATGCTCGTTCTCTATACGTGTTGTTTAAAACAATATGAGGACTATTTCGTCGATTAAGCCGGTAATGGACTTTTTATTATCAAGGTCAATATTTTCAAAAGGAATATGGTATCGGAGGATGGTTTAAAAGACTATTCCGTTCTACTATACCCTTTTTATCTCGAGGAGCCAAATCTATTGGGAAAGAAATTTGAAGAAAAGGGGCTCAAATAGTGAATGATTTATTAGAAGGACAAAATTTGCAAGAATAAGCTGAAGAGAGGGCAAAGGAAACGGGAAGAATATTAGCAAAGAAGGCAATTAAAAAAGCAGATGATATGCTCGGTAAAGGGAAAGCTTATAAAATAAACTTCCAAAGTATCTCATTCAATCGAAAGTAAGGAAGAAGAAAAGACGTGATATTTTTGATACGCAATAGAAATGACATTTCTTTTGAAGGATTCTCCACAATGTACGAAATCCGAACTTAATTTACTTGCAGTTCCGCCTACCCAAACGGTAATTGAAAGAGGTCATTGGGTTCAGTTTCGTCCAATAGCAAACGTATCTGACGGAGGACCAATTGAATTTGTCATTTCAGGAAGCGGTGAAGAGTACCTTGATTTATCTCAAACTCAACTTTATGTTACAGCAAAAATTTTAAAAAGTGATGGAAAACTAATAACAGAAGAAAATAAAGTCGGCTCCGTTAATCTTTTCCTTCATTCTTTATTTTCTGGTGAATATTAGTTTAAATGAGAGAATTATCTCATCCAGTAGTAATACTTACGCTTCTAGAGCTATCATCGAAACTCTTTTAAACCATGGGTATGACAGCAAGATTTCACAGCTTGCATCTGAAGTTTATTATAAGTATACAGCGGGTCGAATGAATATATATGATGAAGATGATAAGGACTCAAATGAAAGATTCAATAAACCAGTTTCATTATTCAGAAACAGCACAACTGTTGATATGATGGGGCGACTTCATGTATATTTGTCTAATCAAGATATAGACTTTTGCTTAACCTAGTGGATTTAAAGATTAAACTCATTAGAAGAGTAAAACAGAATTTTGCTTGATGGGAGATGAGGATTATAAAGTGGTTTTTGATCACATCTCTCTCTTTGTAAGAAAAGTACGTGTAAATCCAGGAGTTCTCATAGGACATGTGAAAGCTTTAGAAAAAGCAACAGCTAAATACCCCATCGATAGAGTTGTATGTTAAGTATTTTCTATACCTCAATCCAGCTATTCTTTCATTCAGGATAACGTTTTTTTGGGGCAGATGCCCAAACGGTTGGTACTGGCTTGCGTGGATAATGAAGCATTTAACGGAAACTACAAGAAATCTCCCTTCGAATTCAACCATTATTATATGAACTTTTTAGGAGTTTATGTAGATGGTCAACCTATGCCTCATCAACCATTAGAACTAGATTTCGAAAAAGATAACTTTATTAGAGCATACCAGAATCTATTGGTACAGTCTGAAGGTCTTTATTTATCGAGAACTGAGTTTTCTAAAGGATATGCCTTATATCTGTTTGATTTATCACCTGATTTATGTGATGGGGAACATTTCAATTTGATCAAGCACAGTAATTTAAGAATAGAATTAAAAATTAATATATATATATATATATATAAAGTTCTAGAACAGACAGTTTCATTAATAGTTTTTGCCGAATTTGAGTCCATGATTGAAATCAGCAAAACAAGAAACGTGCTCTTCGATTTTGGAAGCTAATGATGTATGCCTCATAGATTCATCGAATTTTGTCTAGAGATAGAGATGCATCAAGATATTTCATTGGAGTTTTCCCATCAGACGAAATACCACTTCCAAAAGAACGTGCTACCCTAGTTGTAAATACAGATACACGTGACCAAGAAGGATCACACTGGTTGGCAATGTATATTAAAGACAAGAACACTTTAGAATTTTTTGATTCTTATGGATTTCCACCAGAAAAAAATGTACGGGATTCATATTTCCAAGTATGCTGAACAGTTTACGAATGTGAAATGGAATAAGAAATCTATCCAAAGTCTCACATCAAATGTTTGTGGACTTTATTGCGTATATTTTCTTTTAAAAATAAGCCGAGTTTATTCAATGGATTATGTGTTATATGAATTCTCTCGTAGTAAACTCAATGGTTTTCGATTGTATCAATATTTAAAAAAAAGGTATCATGTAGATTAAATTTTAGATGGTGAATAAAAAAAATATATATATATATTTCTTATATTTTATGTTTGTGTTATTATTTTTGTAAGACAACTATAATTTAATTTTTTCTTACAAATGCATAATATTGTTTGATATTTAATAATTAGTATGAATAAAAAATACTATATTATTTTACTTTCTGAAATAAATAAGAACTAAACAAAGTATAAATTGAAAAGAAAAAGCAATTTATTTAGGAACAAAAAATTACACTTTATATTCTATCTATGATGAAGGTTTTCCATGCAATATTTTTGTTTTCAGATATATTTATTCTTAATATAGCTTGATGGAAATTTTTTTCTTTTTAAAACTTCGTTAAAAAATTCAAATCAAAAAGGTTTTTAACCTGTCCCTTACTAGGTGAGTAATCAAATTTATAATATTTGTATTGCGTATAATTTTTCCATCCACTATTAGCTCTTTATCGGGTGTCCAGTATATTTCTCCTTGATTATGCTGGATAAAGTTTAAAATTTTCTTTGGGATATTTTTGCATTTCACTGGGGCTATACTTCCTATCTCCTCTTCAATTGTATCAGCACTTGTTTCCTCTTTGGGACGGTTTTTAACATGCTCTTTTGGTGATAAGCTTGTAAGGGTATTTATCTTATCTTCAACCGTGTCTGTAGACTGATTTTGATAATTTTCTTTTTTTGTGTCCACTGTCTCCATGATATCAGGATTTTTACTAGGATAGGGAAAGTTTACAAACTTCTGAAGAATTTGAAGATAAAGAGTTGCTTCTTTTTCGTCGGTGATATTTTTCCTTTGAAGAATGGTATGCATCTGTTTATCTAGTGTAGACAATTGGACCTGAGCAAATTTTCGAAGTCTCTCTTCCGAAACAAGCATAAGTTTCTTAGTATGCTCCATTAAATAGAGAAGATAAAACCGAAAGGGCAGCGGGGATTAAGAAACTAAGTAATCATTCCCCCTTTTGAACTAACAAATGCCTTTTCGTATATAAAAGAATAGATCTATCTCCCATTTTCCGTACGACCATTTTAAAGGGGTTCAGATTTGACTTCTGGCGTTTGGTCAATGAAAAATTACCTTTTAAAGCGTTCATAGCACATTCACATATGGCCTTTATCAGAGAGTTTGGACATTTTCGCAAAATCTTTTTCTTACTTTTACTTTTAGTTAAAAGTTTTAAATGCTTAATATGTTGCTTAGTCGACATGTTTAAAGCGAATGTCGTATACCATACGTTTCAATCCTTTAAATACTATATTTTAACACAGAAAAAATGTTACGGTAAAATGTAATATTTCTCCGAGCAATTATGATTGATGAACATAAACAATGTTTTTATCCCCAGGATAAATATTCGTACGTACGCGTAATTGTTCATCAGTTCCCGGTTTCAAATCGATAAATAAATATCCCTATGGACGAACTGTTGCATCGTTATAGCTTTCAAGAAAAAGTTTTGATTTTGAAGGATACATTTGTCTACCTAAACAAGAAATCTGTTGTTTGTCTCTAACGTTTTTGAAACAGCATAAATAAGAAGCATTTAAAGAAACATTTCTCATTTCTCGACCCTTATAAAAAATGTTTTGAACAATAAAGGTAACAGATATATTTTTATGATGACTTACTTCCCTTTGTAAATAAATTTGATAATTTTTTATCTCTCTCTCTCTCTCATCACCCAATTCACTCATTAAATCATCTATTATTATAAGAACATCTCTCGTATTTTCTATATCATGGGGTATACCTTCATGAAATTAAACATCAAGTATTTCATTAAAAAGTTCTTGATAAGCACCATAACACCAGATGATTTTTGAAGGGATTGGTTTAATCAATTTAGTATCTAATAAACGTTTTACAAAGTAAGTTTTACCAGAGTTAGACGGACCACATATTAGCATAGAAAAGGGATGTTTCATGTAAGGAAACTCCATTGCAAATGAAGAAAATATCTTTAAAACTTTTATTTTATATGTATATACCTTTAAAAGTTATCTTAGAAGTAAATTATAAAAAATACAAAAAATCAATGAAATAAAAAATACATTTTATTTATGCACAAAATATCGAATTTGAAATGAGATAAACAATTCGTAATAATTCCAACACGAATAATACAATGTTTTGAAATAGACTTATGCAGAATTAAATATGCTTACAGAATTATATATATATATATATATATATATATATATATATATATATATATATATATATATGTATTTATTTATACAAAATTATATATACAGAATTATTTTTATAGGATTATACACTGCTGGACAATTGCTAAGGACGGATCACAAATTGCTATGTAGCATAACATTAAGCGAGACATGAGGTCTAGTAGGATAAAATATAGTTGCCACACTGTTCAGACATTAGAATAAAGAATATTTATTGTTCTGGAAAGTACAAAAGCTGTGAAACATCTGAAAGAAAAAAAAATGTTCATTTGATCTGCTTACGGAGAAATGGAACAATGCATCTAAAAGTCAGCAGGCACCTTAAAGAAAGGTATCAGTACGGGATATGTCCACAGTGGAGTGTGATGCAACATTCCACACGTCGTACCATACTTTGCACAACATTATCCAGCAGCTGTTAAGACAATTTAACCCATTCCTCTGTGAGTGCACGGATGAGGGTGTTCTTGTTTGTCGGAGGATAGTTTCGACCAGCAACTTGCCTCCCCAAAGCATCCCACACATTTTCAATGGGGTTTAGATCTGGAGGACGCGCTGGCCATACGAGACGTTGAATACCCTCGCTGTCTAGACAATCCTGAACAGCGAGTGTTCGATGACATGTTGCGTTGTCGTCCATAAAAACAAATTTGTCACCGACAGCACCACGGAAAAGACGAACATGAGGAAGTAGAACTTCATCAATGTATCGTTGGCCCGTCATAGTCCCATTCGCAACCACATGTAGGCGTGTGTGGCCATTGATCATGATGCCGGCCCACACCATGATACTGCATGTCGGATATCGGTCCTTTTCCTGGATATTTTCTGGACTATAAGCAGTACCACTCTCGCGCCAGATCAGTTGGCGTCTACAATCCGATGACAGACTGAACCTACTCTCATCTGAGAATAGTACGCATGCCCAGTCCTGTTCAGTCCAATTGTGATGCTCACGACACCATTGCAAACGGGCAGTACGGTGCTGTCTGGTCAATGGGACACACACAACAGGTCTGCGTGCGTATAGTCCTCCTCCCCCTCAAACGTCTGGCAGCAGTTTTTCGGGAGATCTGCTTTCCCTGAGGCAGCAAGAAACTGATTTGCCACCTGCTGAGCTGTGGTGCGCCTGTTCCTTTTTGCTGATAGGACGATATATCTGTCTTCTGCAGGCGTCGTACTTCTAACACGACCTCCCCGTGCCGTCTACTACACATTCCAGTAGTTTTAAATGACTTCCACAGCCGTGAAACAACGCTGTGAGCGCTGTCGAACTCCCTGCCAACATCTGTTATTTTTCGCCCTTCTTTGATCTTTCCAATAATTCGGCCACGCATAAAATCATCTATGTGATGTCGGGAAGACATGCCAAAAATTTTAAGTTCGTCTATTAAATCTTTCCTGTAAAACTTTGACTTGAAACAACAACTGTCCACACGCGTCAAAACCTTTAAAGCTCTTATGAACGCTATCACGTGATGAACAGACGTGGAAAAAAAATTTGCATACTCATACTTCTTCTTACTAATATCCCGCACTTATTCTAATTTTCCACATTTTGCTTCCTTTCATTTTGTGGTTGCTATGGATGATAGTGTTATCCGTCCTTAGCAATTGTCCAGCAGTGTGTGTGTATATACACAATTATATATATACAATTATATATACACAATTAAATAAACAGAATTATGTATGCAGAATTATATATATACAAAATTATATATACATACGGAATTTTATATACATACACAAATAAACAGAATACGTCCAGAAAACTATACAATGATAAATTTCAAGCGAAAAGTTAATTAACTTTGCCCACAGTTAATAGAATAATGTCCTAAAGCCAAAGTATTTATTTTATTTTTTAGCAAGGACCTTTTTTCATCATGAGCAGAAAGGGCGAGCTTGTTGAGAGTGATACTGTAAATATTATGATTTACACATCTAATTAGATTCATTGAGGTATACAAATTAATGTCTTCTAGGAGGCACCTACGGTAATCTCCAAAATCAATTTTTGTCTTCAAAATTGATTTCTTTACACCTTTAATTTTTTTTATCAAATGACAGTCATCCACTTTAAAGGAATACATTTTCGATCGCAAACCTATAAATTCGGTCATTACCGGAATTTTCGTCTTTCGTTTTACCCAAAACTTTTTTATTTTTGCGAGGAATCCCATATATATTATTTGTTGGGTATTTTGAAGTGTCAAAGAGATTTATTTTTTTATATCACTATAAATATCATCGCATTTTATATTATAACTGAAGTTATCGGTATCGGTATATAAAAGTTTTACATTTTCTCCGTAACACGCTTTCATCTTATGGTAATGAAACTCATACATCAAAGTCTTGGAAATATCGATTATCGACATACCTACTGCTATAGGCTTGTTCAATGTTAGTGAGGTTTTACCCCTATGAAAAGCTGCTAAATTCTCACAGAAAATGGTCCTGTCTTTAAAATTTGGTTTAGATATTAATTTTTCTGCCTTTTCCCCATTACTGCACAGACCAATATCCACACGCTTTCGTATGTTTTCTTCACTGTTTTCCCAAAGATGACGTCATTCATTAATGTGTAAAAAATTTTCTCAAATTCATTTTCAGCTTCAGTACGGAACTGTGTGGTCATGTTTATGTACGGCTGAAGCCAGGATTTTTGATGGAATTCTGAAATTTTATGCACCTTTTTCAAGACTAAACCTAATTTTAAATATTGTTTTAAATTTCTGATATGGACTACATAGTTTGTTTTAAGGTATAATGTGGTTAATAATCTCTTTTCTTTACATGCGGGGGGTACTGAAGATTCAGGGGCTAATGGTAAGTCCGAGTGGTCATCATGTAAAGATTCCGGATACTCTAAATCCACTTCGAGAATATATACTTTTCCCCCATTCTCATCGATGTTGTCAACTTTTAAAAAATCTACCCACTTAAAATCATTTAAAGGAAGGTATTGACTCATAGCCCAACCGTAAAGATTATTGGCATCTACATATAGCAAAAAGTTTTGTGGTTTACTAGGTTCAAAGTTTGGGAGAAACTTATTATTTGCTCTGGCATAACGATTAGAGCATTGTGAGATCCCACCCCGCATACCCTTTTCTATGAACAAATACATGTCATAGTTCATCAATAACTCAATTTTCACTTTGGTGAATTTCAACATTGAATCCCAAGAAAGACCTGGCGCAGTGTAATACCACACTGGATCCAAATTGTAGGCTTTCATGCACACGCTACGAAAATTCTCAAAAATATCGCTTAAAAGAAGAACATCGGTTTTTACATAAAAATCAGAATATTCCCCTAAAGTTTTTATACTAAACGCATTCCACACATGATTTGCATGCTGATAATCAGTATCGGTTACAGGGCCGGCGCTAGCAGTTTTGCCGCTCCGGTCAAAGGGGTGAAATGTCGCCCGTTTGTATAAAAAGTTATAAGAGATAACCTAAGCCCTTCCCAAGCTTAATGGTAAAATAAAACGTGAGCAAAAATAAATTGCTATCAATAATGTTGAAGTTTTGATTAGAAAAAAATATTAATTTATTAATTTATGTTTTTGGCTCTAAATTAAAATTAGGGTTGCACAGAAAAAAAATAGTTATTTCTAGTGTATAATTTTAAAATACAGAGAGATATAAAAAAAACTAAAAAAATTATAGAACCACTAAATATTAAAACGTAATTACATATTAAAAATACATTTAAGCCGAGTTAAACTTAAAAGTGTTTTTTTCTCACTTTTAATTCTGAGGTTTTTCTTACAATTTTTTTAACATTAATTTCTTTAGCCAGTTCATGTTCAATTGCTATTGTTTTCAAGCCGTTTAGCCGATCCTCGCCAGTTGTGGAGCGTAAAATTTTTTTAAATTTATTTTAATTTGAGAAACTTCTTTCTCCACTTGCCCCACTTACTGGGAGAGTAAGCAATATCCTTAAAAGTATACCGAGGTTTGGAGCAAAATCCAGGTTTGATATGAATTTCAAAATCTCGATTAGACATTCTTTTTTATTTAGCACAGCCAAAACCGCTACTATCTCGTCTGCAAGGTCCAGCGCGTTTATTTTGATGAACTGCCATTAGTTAACACTGTTTCTAGATCTTTACAGTATTTTATTACGTCATTTTGAGGAGTATCTCTTAAATCACAAATATAAATAATGATAGTACTCAAAAAATCATTAATGTTTTGCATTTTAAATGAACTACTATCGTCCTTTATAATATGAGAAAGAAATAATGTATATTTTTTCATTTGAATAACAATGTCAATCGAAAATGTTTTAAGGTGATTACGGTACATTCAAGCTACAAAAACACACATACTTAACTATGTTAATCAACATGAACATATTCTATGAAACTGATGACATTTATATTTATGTATGTAAAACGTAAAAATAAATCAAATAGAGCAAGCACACACAAATGGAGCAAAATAATTTTTTTTCACTTTATCTTACGCAATGATTAAAATTCCTGGGCATCCAACTTTAAAAATCTAAAAGAGAATTTGAAAATGAAAATATTGTCACCTTGGCTGTATAAGCACAGACTCACACAGGAAGCTAAAAGAATTAATTCGGAAGTCAAATTGACTCAAGTTTCCCTCAGTTTTCTTCAAAAAAAGTCTTTTTTTTCAGGGTCATTCTGCCCCTTTCATTTCATTCATAAAATTTGACCATGCTGTTCATCACTTTTGTTGAGACTAGTCTTTGCCAAAATCTATCTCTTTCAATAGTACCCGACTTCATGCATACAAAGCAGTAAACGTTGCAGGGTTGAAAGAGAAGGAACCGGATGCCGAAAGTCTTCTTTATTATCCCTCTCCCTTCCCCCATGGGACCAAGGTTTGGAAATACGACTTTAAATACTAATGAATAATCGTTTAAAAAATACTCTAGTACACCATAGAAAATGTGAATATCTTCCATACACATTTTTAATATTTTTTCTTCGAATTTTTATTTTGTTTTGAGGAACCCCAGGGTTCTGTGGAACACAGTTTGAAGACCACTGCTTTATATCAATAATGTATTCTCAATTGGGCGTTTTTCAAAAACAATTTTTATAAAAAAATTTTATATATAAAAAAAGCACTAAATAGGATAAATTTATTTTCAACCGACTTAACTCACACACACTGAAGTCACGTAAAGTAAATTTCTATATTTATAAAATTGGATGCCTTACGTTTTTTTTTCTTTTTGTAAAGTAAACCTTTGGAACATAAAGTCCTTCCTATTTCATCGGAAAACTTTAATTTTTTCCCCACCCTTTAATATTAACCCCAAAGGCGAAAAGGGTAGTTTTTTTCAAAATTTTGATTTTGCATTTTATATATGTTTGGATTCCCAGTGGCTTTATTCATATAAAATTTTAATTATTTTAGGAAACTTTTATTTTTTTATCAACCCCTAAATGTTACCCCCAAAATTAGAAGATGACATTTTAAACCACCTTTTTAAGAATGGTACCAGTCCGGTAACATACCTTGTCAAACAAAAAAATCATTCAAATCGTTTGAGATATGCCGAAGTAATCGCTGAACAAACATTTAAAAAAATTGTCGAACTGATAACCTCCTCCTTTTTTGAAGTCGGTTAAAAATACATGAAAAAGCCTCGTTTAAAAAGAAACATCCTGTAGAAGCTATTTAAATATATCTTGAGAAAAACTGAATATTTTTTAATTATTCTACTCACCTTACTTTTATAACACAACACAAGTTTTAAAAAGACCCAGTAAATAGTAAGTGTATTGTAATGCACTCTAATTTACTAGTAACCAGTCTGCAATGCAATTATTTCATAATTAAAACAATAGAACTGTTTTTCCCCTCTTATAGTAACGGTTAAAAGCGTGTGAAAGCTTGTCAGGACTGATTTTTTGCACCCGCTTGAGATTTCATGTATATTTCGACAAATTAAGAAGTCTCAGGGGTGTTAAATTTCTGTAGAGGTCTGAAAATATAAACAATTTTCAAACAGGTATATAATTTCTTTAAATTTAAATTAAATAATTCGAATCTTGTACACATTACTAATAAAGGAATGGGGCTTCAGAAAAGTATAAAATGTTTAAAATATAATGATAATTTTAAAAATTATAAGCATATGAATATAAGAAAATTTTATATAAGAAAGTTTTATTAAGCTTTACGTCGTGCACGCTATTTTCTAAAAGATTAGGTTTAATTACTAGCTATAAGTTGCTTTATAAGTACAAATGTATTCTTAATACTTTGTAGCTACTTTTATACAAATGGAATAATAACTTATATATTTTTAAAAATAAAAAATGCATTTTTAAAAAATATTTAAAAAATTGCAATATTTTGCAAATATTCTGAAATACAAAAGATATATAATACTAAAATTAGGTAGGGTTTAATGAGTATGATGCATTGTGTATAATTCTATGAAGTTTTATACATCAGAGGCTAATATTTTAGAAAATAGCGTGCGCAAAGCTAAAAATACTTAATATTTATTATATAATTTTCATATGCATATGACTTTTAAAATAATTACTATATTTTAAACATTTTATACTTTTCTGAAGCCCTGTTCAATTGTAAATAATGTGTAAAAGATTTGAATAATTTAATTTAAATTTTTAAGAATTATACCCGCTTAAAAATCGTTTATATTTTCAGACCTCTAGAAAAATTTAACAGCCCTGAGACGCCTTAAGACACACGGTAAAAGATTCTGTTACAGTCCTTATATGTTTGTCCATTTATTTAAATTATAATAAAAAGAGTAATTTTGTATACGTTTTAAGCTATTTTTAAGTGGGAATTTATTATGCTTTTGAGCGGTGTCCTTGAATAGTTTATATATATATATATATATATATATATATATATATATATATATATATATATATATATTATTATTATTATTATTATTATTATTATTAAAATTCAACATATTCATTTTTTATAAGATATAATGAATCTTGGTTTATTTTCTTCATAAACTAGTTAATTTAAAGCCAATATGCCGCCTCCTAAGGTTACCGCCCCGGGAAGAGACCCGGCTGACCCACTCCTAGCACCGGCCCTGCCTTTAGTAATAATAAAATTTTCTTAAAATAGTTTTCTGAGTTTTTGAGATTTACAAGTTTTTAAATGTTTATTAAGACATTTATAAGAAAACAATGAATTAAGGAACACATAAATTTTGACACCTCGTAACTATATGAATGTAAATTGTATTTTAATGTTTACATGAATATTTAACTTATGTCAATTATAATCTTTAGTATAATTATAGTTGTACATGGTTCAAATACTCAAATACAAATTGTTCTAAATGTTTCCATTCACTCATTTTCATTGAAAAGAATGCTTACATCTTATACTTGTTTAGAAAAAAAAAGTTGCACATAAAATCTTACTAAGTACATAAAATTTTATGTAAATAGATGTGCATTAAAGTGTATCATGAAATAATTCAAGAGCTTTAAAAAAGTTTTTCTTAAGTTGATACAATAATAAAACCCATGTAGGATTATAAGGAACAACGAAATTTCACACACAAAAAGACGTAAGCAAATTCTAGTTTTTTTGTTTAATTTATTTTATAAAAAATGCTAAAATTTTGATATGTTAATTTGACAAATATATTTATATTTCCTATTCAGTCAAGTGGTGCAGATAAGATCACCCCTTTCTATAAATCCGATGTTCTAAGAGTCGTGAGATGTTTCAGTTGTTATTAATTCTAGATTTTGTACGTGAATAATCCAGGATTTATCTTCATGTTATTTGCTTAAAGACTTTTATTATTTGGAGCAGAAATGAATTTTCTTATAGTATTCACTAACATGTATAATATCAACAATTTTTCATAAATTACTATTTTTTCGAAAAACTATAAGCGAAAAAAGAGAAAAGTAATGAAAAATGTAAAATAAAATACACACTACTCTCCTCTGCAAGTATATATTCGCTTCCAAATTATATCTTTTAACTATTACATCGGAAAAAAACCTCAGTAGGAAATAATCTTTGTTGAGTATAATAAATCAGCTCTGTATAAATATAATGGAGGAAAATTCAGTAAATATTTGAATATTTCGAAAAAACATGAGGGATTATCTGCTTTATAAATTAAGGCAATGATAGAAATAAAACAAATAATACATTTAGAATAATAAGATATATGAAATTTCTGGATTAGATAAATAATTACTTTCCTTAGAACCGGCAAAAAATTAAAACTACTTATAATTTGACATTTATGTCTTTTATTTGTATATTTACCTTCGGGGAAAAAAACTGAAAAATGTAACTTAATTCAGAAGGATCTGATTAAATCTGAATTTGATTAAAAAACTTTTTTCAAAGTGAATTCGAGATATCGCGACACATTGGTCGTACTACATTGGTAATATTTCCAGAAAACATGAGCTTTAAACGACTATCAGAAATGCAGTGTATCACTACACGGAGCTTTTCCTGTGAGGAGAATGCTATCGCATATGGTTACTGGAAACCGATTCCTCCCCAGGATACGCGTTGTTGATCCACCTTTGGATAGAAAAGAAGTTATTGGCCGTGGGAAAATTCCAACCCCCGTTTTAAAATTTTTCCTATTTTCACCTAAGCATATCGTGAAAATATAATTTATTGCTCTTTTTATTGTAATTATTTTGAATGTAACCAATAATTTATGAACAACCAAATATAGCAACCGCAAAACAGAGGGATTTGAATTCCGAAACCGCAAATAATAGGAATAGGTGTCTCTAACGGAATCGAGCATTACACGTCCGGCCTTATTTGTTCGTTTTATCTATCAGACTAATAGCCTTTGTTGCTCTGTATCCCACAAAACCTGCACTGAACTGAACTAAACTATCAACATTTGGAAGTCATAAAATAAAGAGCACTTTTTTAGAAGAGGAGAGGGGATGGAAACAAGGTGATGACAGAGGGGACAGGATTACAGAGGTTAGCAAATTTCTCGCCAATATCGGCGCTTGCTTTGAATACGATGCCAATCATTCATTTTCGCATTAGACGTGGACCTGTTCACAAGGTGAAAGCTGTATTCTTATCGAAAACATAAGAAATATGTAACCATCTTTCGTAATAGCAAGTTTAAATACATGGAACAATATTATTTTTAATGAAATTAAATAATTTATTTGATCATTATTTTTTGAATAAAAAGTTGAATTATGTAATTGCAGTGGTAAGTACTACGATTACGAGCAGAAAGCGTTTACATTATTGTTTGATTGTTTTTTGAATCTCCGGGATTTTAACGAAACGATATTGGATTAATTTAGATAATACGATAAATCATGGTACGGAAATTCAAAAAAGAAGCAGCTCCTGTGTTGTACATTTTGTAGATGTTACGAATAAGTATTTTAAATATAACCAATAAGTGATTTAGTCGGATCTTTTACAAATGTTATTACTATAAATCGAAAGGGTAAGTTTTTTTATACAGAATAAAAAACCTCTCTCTCTGTAAAAATAAAAAAGACTTCCAAAATTAACTAGAAACAATTTTTTCTCATACTTGAAAACTAGATCAGATTATAAATTAAACTCATTTTCAAACGGAAGTAAGTACATAACCTTCCACAGTGTAATCATATATCTACACATATAATGTATAAACTTGACTCAATTTGTTACTAAACTTATGCCAAATAAAATAATGAAAAAGTGGATTTCAATTATATGTTACCGCTAAAGTAATTATTCATATATAAATACATATTTGTGAAAGCAATTTTTTTTTGTACCTAATGAAATTAGAGTTCGAACAAGACAAAAATTGAATTACATACTCCCTGTGTTATAGTTTTTAATTAAATGGTATGAAAAGCCTAAATTCTCTCTACACGCTATGCTTAATGTACACGCAATAAGTTTTCTTATAAAGAGAAAGTTAAAAATTCACAAATTTAAAATGCAAGAATTCTTGTTCCGTAAGAAACTATAGGATACTCTCGTATGGTTTCCTCTTCTAAGATAACTATATTAAACGCCGAATTAAAAATAAATTCCCTTAATTTTAAATGCCTATAAAATGAACGAAAAGGTTTATTGAAATATTTTTTACCTTAGCAATAATAGAAACCCTAATTTCACACAATTGTTTCTTTACTGTAAATTATTTTAAATACAAGGCATGCATTTCTCTACTATGTTAAAAATCATACGGCTAATTATTTACAAATTACTAAAAAAGAGCACTTCTAAATTTATATTAATTTAAGTATACAAAGCATGTTTTAATTTTTTTAAGAAAAAGTTAGTAGAATTTTTTACGAGATTTTCTGGCCGTAATTTTATACCCTTGCTAATTTTAAATAATTTAAATAGAGTTTATCCATAGAAATGTATCTAATTATAAAAATAAAATTTTGTTTCTAAGAATGTCCCTAAAATTTTAAGACACGTTTACCTATATAATGGACATCATACTTAAATTCCTGTTTAATTTAATTATTGAGTTCCAACCCTCCTCCCAAACTTTTTAGACAGTCGTAAAAGAAGCGTGATTCTTACTGATTAGTGTGTGGGGGTACAGGGGGAAAGGATGATAATCTTATTTTTTCTGCTTCTTAAAACTTCCAAAACTTGCATATAATGCGAAAATAGTTATTTATTCAACCATGTAATAGTATTACTTCTATTTGTTATTCTTCCGTGTTCTTTTTGATAAATTCTGAAGAGGGAGAAAAATTACTTTTGAGTCAAAGATAATACTCACAGTCCTCTAGTGTAAATCAATCACTTTTCATTTAATGTTAAATACAGTAAATTGTGCCAATCCTGGTTCATAATGACGGATACAAATTTAATCACGCAAAAGTGAGATTATAGTGAAGCATTGAAAATCGCAAAATGAGTGATGACACAGATAATTTTAATCAAATTGCAACTGTAGCATTTTTTGCTGAAATAAAAGCCATTTGATTTCATGTAAATAATTACACACACACACACACACACACACACACACACACACACACACACACACACACACACACACACACACACACACACACACACACACACACACACACACACACACACACACACACACACACACACACACACACACACACACACACACACACACACACACACACACACACACACACACACACACACACACACACACACACACACACACACACACACACACACACACACACACACACACACACACACACACACACACACACACACACACACACACACACACACACACACACACACACACACACACACACACACACACACACACACACACACACACACACACACACACACACACACACATATATATATATATAAACTTTTTAAGGAAGCGTGTAAATAACCAAGTATCATACAAAAAGAGGATAACCTAAATGAAATTGGCACTTGTAAAACACATGACTTTTAACAAATTTGGTAAATTCAATACAAAAACTGCATTATTTTTTTTAAAACACATTTAATACATTTGGTCACATACACGAGTACATTAGTTATTTTGATAAATGGTTTTGAAATGAGACAATCTAAAACATAGTTTAAAATTAGAATATAATACATTGTTGACGAATTGTGATATTGGTTGCTAAATAACACGGAAACATTAGAATTTTTGGTGCCTCAATTTCGATAGTACTGTTTCGATTTGATTCTTCCCCACTCGGTTCAAGGTCGTGGTCGAAAATCGAAAACGAGTTCAAGCATCTCTGTCCCTCCATGGAAGTGACGTCATTCCTGTACCTCTTCAATGGGTGTCTCTCCCTTCCTCCTCCTGTGGGGGCAATTAACCGCGGCTCTTTTACAGAGCTGCACTTGTATTTTTCTCTCGTTATAGATAATTTCCTTGCTCAAACGTGAATGGGATTTTAAGCGCTATTTTTTAAAAATTAGCTTTTTTTTATATACATAAGGAACTGAAGAAAAATATTTGAAATTTTACTATGATCATGGAATGTACATTAAGTTTTCAAAAAACAACAAGTTTTATTATTAACTGTAGTAAAAAAAATTTTTTTTGGAGGGGCGGGTGAGTTTATACGGAGATAATGATTTCCAATATACACTAATGCCTGCTTTTTTGCTTGGATTATTTCAAATGCGAAAGTTATTTCTTGGCATTAAGTCATCTTAATACAATCTAATTGGAAAACAAAAGAGATGCTGACATTGAGTTTCAGGCTTTTAAAAATTAAAATTTGTTGGATTTAGGGAAATTTGTTTAAAGATGCGAAAATGTCTTTATATGACAAAAAAAAAAAGAAATTTTATAACTGATAAAAACTTTACTTATTCGTAAGATTTTAAAGACTGTGTAAACATTTACCTCTTTGTAATACAAAAAGGTAATATTAAGAGAAATTTTTTATAAAACTATTAACATTGATTTTGATGCTATAAAAGGTAGACAAAACTTTATTGATTTTATAGATGACATACAGATTTGGCACAAATTGTTAGTTTTCAAACTCGTTGAATCTCACTCAAAGTAAAACATTTTAAAGATATTAAATGTTGATAAGAAGTATAAGCTGATCACACATACACACAGAAAACATTATTTTAGGAATAATATTGAATCTGAGTAGTAGTGCATCACGCTTCCACACCACAGGTGCGAGTTTCAAACCCCGGGCTGGGCATGGTTGACTCAGCCTTTCATCCTTTCATTGGGTCGATAAATGAGTACCATGATTGCTTGGGAACTAAACACTGGGAGTTTCGCGTCATATTGACCACCTGACCGAAGCATCTGCTCACGCAACTCAGCACCCAAGGTCACGTAAGCTGAGATGGGCACAGCAAGTCTTGACTCTCATGGGCTGTTGCGCTACTGAGTTAAGGAATAATATTTGATTACAAAATATAAATGATCAAATTAGAAAAAGCAGCTGAAAGAACAGAATTTAATGTACAAGGAACACATATTAAGGAATAAACATTTTTCCTCTTTAGTATGAGCAAATGATTATAATGCAAACAGATACCATTATTATATAATAAATTATTAGCTTTACATAGAGATATTCTAAAATCGTTATTAGAATTGCAAATCGATGAAAATCTTAATAACTGGAGAGAGAGAGTGACAATTAATGTCGCTCTGCTCAGCTACACGAGGACTTTTGGCGACGGACCTCGTAATTTTGAACCCTGATCAAGTGACGAGGACGACACCTGAGCTGACACCGCTGTCTTAACTTTCACACCACTTCAATGAGAAGATGTTTGAGCCTCAATAGATTTAACGTGTTTCAATACTTCTACATGACGGCTAATAACTAGATGATAAATATCGAATATTCTTTTATTTTTGGAATCTATTTCCAACTATAATGACATTTAGTTTCTATACCGGTTGAGAAAACTCTCTACCGAATTTTCAACGAATATAGTTTCATCTTTACAATTAGATTCAGTAATTAATTTTTAAACTTTTTCATAATTACACGATAAATCTTTTTTTTTTTTAGTATTTTCTGACACAAATACAAAATTATTCATTAATTAAGAAAATAAGTTTTTCAAAAATGTAATAGTCTTTGAGTATTTGTTCTATACATTTCTTTAACCAGCCTATCCATTTAAATTCTAAAAAAATTGGGTAAAAAAAAATTTCTGATATAAAATCTGAATCCCCCCACGTAACAACTCAACATTAGAATCATTGTTAATTTGAAAATCACAAACTAAACCCCTGATATTGCGTCATTAAGCATAACTTTACAAGGGTAAAATTCTCATTAAAATCTTAATTTTTTATTTAACTATATTAAAGGAATGCTTATATTTTATGTTGTTTATTTCTTATTTAATTCCTACTACTAGTTCACTCTTTTTCAATCATTAATAAAATACTTTATATTCATTCATTGAAGTTCAAGTACATCTTTTTAAACTAGCAGTGGATGACACTTGATGTTAGTACCAATGTTTCTTTTTCAAATATTAATTCATTCATTAAATTTAAAAAATGAATAAAAAGTAACAAAAATAATACTCCAACAGCATATATAGAAATGAAAATCTTCGTTGTGCCCCTGTTGAGCAATGAATAGCGCGTTGGACTTTTAATCCAAAGGTCGTAGGTTGGAATCCCTCCTGGGATGGCCTAATTTCTGAGAATGTGATTTCTTTTTTACAATACTATTTTATAGGAATAATTGTATTCAATAAATGAATAAATAGTAACAAAAAAATAGTCTAACACCATATATAAAAAGGAAAATGAAAAATTGCAAGGAAAATCGCTTTCTAGTTTGTCACTTAATATTATAAGTCTGTCATATGTAGATACATATTTATGTTAATTGTAACTATTTAATAGAAAGTAACTAAAATAAAAAAGAAAGCGTGTATCAGTGTAAACACGCGTTAGAAGTTAACTTCTTTAGCTTAAATGTATTGAATTGTATAATAAAGTTTTATTTTTTGAAGTAATCTTATATATAATTAACAGATATATTATTATCATTATTATTTCAAGCTGTATTTCAAAAAATAATTAGGATGGAAAAGGTATAAGTATAGACGAGATTTTCTCATTTTCAATACATAATAATAAAATTTTTTTATTGTATGTATTTTGAGAAAAGTATCATCATTATTAGTCTAAATCAAAAATTTGCCTCGAAACAAAAATGCAAAATGTTCCATGCGTTGCAATTTTTGTCGAATTATAACAAAATAAACTTTCCAGAAGTATTCATCTAATGTATAGTTATAATTTCTTGGATGCATTGTAATAATAGTGACAGGGTGAAAGAAGAAATTAAAGTTTTTAAGGTATAGAAAATCATTAAAATTCTTGAAATTTTTTTATAAAAATTTGCGTTTACCCATATTTTCTAAATTATCATATAAAACATTACATTGCATGCATACATTTTTGAAGAATTGCGTAAAGAAGTTAAATCAGGTGAAAATATGAAATTTAAAAAAATTCAAAACGCATGGTAAATATTTAAATTTTTAAAATTTTTGAAAACTATACTCATTTTTTTCTCACCAATTACATAGAGCCAGTAAAAATTTGGGACATGTTTGTAAAAAATTTTACTGCCCTCTGTAGTCTTAAAATACAAATTAATGAAGCACTATATAACACTTTCACAACAATCAAATTAATTACACCAAAGCATATATATGATTTAAAAACTTACTTCTTAAACTGGATTTAGAAATTCCATTCGATTGAAAATTTAGTAAACACAATCTTTTATTGCCAAACTGTTGGAAGAAATGTTGTGTTGCCACTAAATTTTAAAACAATAGATTGTTTGTATTATTTCCTTAAAAGAATTTTAAAACTGTATATCCAACAAACTCACCTTAAACTAATTTTTGACAGAGTTTGAACCATTTAAATGCCTACTTCTGGTAGATTAAAGACTCACTTCCGATTTTTTTTTAATTCATAAAATTGATTATAATTTGACTTCTAGGTAACGTTAAAAACAAAACAAAGTATGTATCGCAAAGCTAAAAGAGGAAAGGCTTGTTAAAGATGCCGTTGAATAAGGAGCGGAGGGGGGCTAGCTCAGGGCTAATTAACGAAAAACACAAAAGTAATTTTAAAAGCCGTAATTTTTAATCTATATTTTCAAACTTTGAACAGATTACGGATAATACTATTCTACACATGGAGAAAAAGTTTCATTAGAATATTTTTATAAATAATGAAGTTATTAAGTATTTAATTAAAATTTTGAGTACTTTTTGAAAAATCAAAAAAAAAAAAAAAAAAAAAAGATTCCGTCATTTTTTTTTTTATGACTAATTGTAAAAGAGAAAGGCATGAACTTGTTTAGAATAAAATATCAATCAATTAACTCGAAAGGAAACTTAAAGGGAATAATTTAGAAACCAATTTTATAAAAGCGATTTAATTTTGACTCATTTTTAAGAAAATCGTAAAAAATAGAATTTATCATTATTTTGTTAAAAAAAACATATCGTGGAGAAAAAAATGATCTTTCCGATTCTGTAATGATTTTTTGTCTGAGATAGATAGTACGATTTAGATGGCGTTTTTTAAAACAGAGGGAAAATTCGGAACTTCATTCATTTCTACCTTACGTTTATCGCTAACCGTAACTGGTAACGCGTAACAGAAATTTCTCCCTACCGTTTAACTTCAAAAATTTTCTTTGTTGACCTAAGAAGGAATTAAATATCCTAAATATTATCCAAAGTATAATTTTTGAACACATATCCACACTGGAAAACATTTTTTTAATTAATATGTAAAAATTGTGCATTTTTTTATTGATGAGATAGTACACTAAATAATAAGTTATTATGAAATAATGCTGCTCTCTCTCTGTTGTTACTAATGTCACCCATCAGACGATGTCAGATCGAGGCCCAAGAAATTCATCGCTGCAAAGGGCAACAAGTACGCTTGTCGTTGGTCGTAGCTTTGAGTACCATTCAGGTAACAGTACGTGTTGGCTGGGTTCCACCCGAATTTTGAGGGAGAACATCTTAGGGGTGATCAGGGGCCTCCCAGCTCTTGGCAGCTCTCTTTTAAAGTAATTAATTAAATGTGGGAAAGAAGCAATGCATATTAGAAATATTTATGATTTTGATCCCGTTTCTACATCGCCATGAGGTATTAATCTCGACGCATTTTTTATAGAGGTGCCGACAGGAGCCATAATCCTCTTCATCATAATCTTTTACTTTATAGAACAATCTGGGCAAAGCCAGTTTTTAACTTTTGACCCATTCTTAAAATTGACGCATTTCCAATGGTACCAGTAACTGCAATCATCACACTGAACCATATTTTTTAAAGTCGTTGCACTTTCACAATAATTGCAACTCCAGAAGATTTGTTTCAATGTAATTATTTTTTCTCCTTCTTCCCAAGCTTCTGTAGTAAATAATTTTTGTATAGATATGTCAAATCATGATTTATAATAGAATCCATAATATAAATATTAGGTTTTAACTTCTGTACACTAAAAAGAAAAGTCTTAAATTTTCACTCCAATAAATGTTTTTTTTCTTCCAATTTTGATATAAAGGTACATATTTTTATGTGTGGCCCGCGAGATTTTAATATTTTTCCGAAGTGGCCCGCAGTTTCATTTGGGTTGGACACCCCTGGACTAAGGGTTTAACCAAAGCACTCTTTTGCGTTTAATGAACTTGGAAATTCGTAGTTCTGAAACAAGCCTCTCAAATAAACAAGCATAAACCATGTCATTATCCCCCCTCCACCACAATACAAAACAAAAATAAAAGCTCCTTTTCCCCGGACATCGTAAGAGGAATCCGATGACAGAACACCCCCGTACCAAACTCTCCTTTTCCTTCACTGGGAATCACATAGAAGCCGCAAATGTTTATACTGCAACAAAGGTCATGAACTCGAGGCCTGCCGTTTCTTACGTGCTAACGAAAAGAGAGAAATTTTAATAAAAAAGGGGATGTAATTTGAGCCTCATGCCCGGTCATAGAGCAATGGAATGTGCGAAATGAGAGTCATTTCCTATTTGTAATGGCTCCCACCATTTCACAATATGTTTTCGAAATCGGTACGGTGACGATTTCTCTCCAAAAAGTGACACAAATAATATAGCTTCAGCAGTATTTAAAACAGAAGTAAATAGTGTATTATTACAAATATGTGCTGAGTTAATAGCTGACAAAAATGAACTAGAAGTTGTTAGATTATTCTTATTCTTAGATAGCGGTTCACAAAGCAGTTTCGTTTTAAAGAGTGCTTCTGAGAAATTTAACTTTCCAGAAAACCTTTCCATTTGCACATTTGGTGCTAAAGAAACTGAATAAAAACCTTAAATATATTTAAAATAAAATTGAAAAACAGGGATGATCCAAATTTGTACACTGCAATAGAAGGGGTCGAGACTGAACATATTTCGATTACACATTTACCAACCCCTGATAAAAAAAATTTACGTACTTAAAACATGTACAATTAGCTGATTCTTATGAATTAAACGATAAAGAAATATCAATTCTTATTGGCGCGGACAATTATTATCAAATTTTTACAGGTAGAATTACACGTCTAAAAAAAATCTTGTAGCAATAGATACATTATTTGGGTCAGATCGGGAGGAACTTTTAACAATGAGTGTTATTGTTAATGAATCCAATATTTCGAAAAAGCTTACAGAATTTCGGGATTTAGAGAATTTAGGAATAGAAGCAGAGCTGAGATTCTAAAGCACTATTTGTTTACTGGATATCTTAGTAAAATATTTATTTACTTTAAAAATTATAGTGAGAAATTTTTGTATTTTACAATACTTGTCCGCACTCTAAAATTTTGCCACCCTGCCTAAATGCGATCCTGTGTGTGTGTACATAATGGATATAAATATTCTCTCTTAAAAATTATGGATGGAAAATATATATGGACCAGCAATTTTTTATTAAGGAATATAAATTTTTTTGGTATGTAATTTTATGTCCAAATTTGTATAAAATTATAAAAGTGCAGAAAACTTTTAAAAAAATGATTAAAAACTTTTAAAATATTTTTCCTTAATTGGTTTCGTTAAAATATAAAAGATGGCTTTAAAATGATAGATTTTTTTTCTGAATGATCTTTTGGATTAGTTAGTTCGAATATTAAAAATGGACCGTTAAGGTTCACTGGTTTCACTGTGAAACCGTAAATTTCTCGAAATTTAAAAATGCTAAATACTTTTCTTTGTACATTTATGTTCATCGTCATTTCTAATGGTGAAATTTAAAATTATTTTGTTAAATTTTCAAAGGGAATATGTAGTGAACTTTAACCGCTTGCCTGATTATCTCGGGTTAACATTACAGCTAATTATTATCCCGAGCAGAATTTGTCAGTTCGATTTGTTTTATCATGGTTTTAATCAGCCTGAAAGAAATGAAAGGAAACTCTCAGCTTTGGTTGGCAGTTTGGACAATTTTTATCTCGCCCGGTTTGGCTACGTTGGTTAAAAGGAAGAATGATGTGAGTGGAACATTTCGATTGAATAGAAAAGATTTATCTCGAAATCTAAAGACAAAGAATTTTTTTAAAAAAAGGAGAAATTATTGGGTATTAGAGAGGGAAAGTAACTATAATGACATGGAAAGATAAGATTGTTAGTCTAATTTCCACAATACATACAATCGAAATGCAGGATGTAACAAATAAACGGGGAGAGACAAAGTCCCGGCCTAAATGTGTAGTTGACTACAATGACCAAATAGGTGGTGTAGATAAAGTTGACCAGCATTTAGCTCCTTATTTTACATCCAGAAAAAGAGAGGAAAATACTAAGATTTTCTTCCATTTATTGGATTTGGCCTTGTGAAATTTCTTCATTTTGTACTGTAAATCAGGGGGTTCATGATCACCTAAACAATTTACAATGAAACTGACTGAAAAACTAATTTCAGAAAATCATCGTGACGAGTTTCTGCCACATCAGGAAGACCCAGCATTATTCCTTCTCCACTCAGGTTAACCTCAATTTATTTTCCCGATGTTATTCCTGGATCTGAAAAAAAAAAATCAAATCCAACTAGACAGTGTTCCCGTGACTTTGCTCCTGTAATAGAGATTCCAGAAATAAGCCAGTAAGAAAGGAGACCAGATACCAGTTAACAGAATGTCAGGTATCATTTTGTGTTGTCCCTTGTTTCAAAATCAATCATATTAAGACTAATATTTAGCTTTTTTTCCATTTGCCAGAGAAATCTCGGGATAGTAATATTAAAAGTAAATGCTCTTAAGCCTGTAAAAAAATAAAAACTCAACTTAAAACATACATATTTTGTTTTGTTTCGTTTCATTGTGTTTAATAATAAAATAAAAAAATTTGATGATTTTTTGCAATTTTTTTCAAAAAAAAAAGGTGTAAGGAGTTGAAGGGTTCAGAAGAAGGAGAGATTTATGGTTCTAAGTAATGAGACAGTGGAAAAGTTTCTACTGTTTATCAAAAAATATATATACAGTCGAACCTCCATATACCGAACCTCTATATTGCGAATTTTTCTACATAGCGTTTTCCTGGAAACAAGCGCATTTCACGATTTTCTTGAAAAAATAAACTCCCTATAGTGAAGTGCATTTTCTATACAACACACTTTTTTTCTTGTGATTGGATTTTTTCTCCTTACTTTTAAAGTAGTTCCGGACATTTTAAGTTATTCTCTCTTAAAACATTTTATGGTTCTCATAAATCTTGAACTGCTTTTTTTTGTGTTTAGCGTGCCGAGAGCAATAGATTTCTGGGAGTTTCATCCAAGAAGTACTACTTTTCACTAGAAACATCTTCGATATCCCCTTTCACCATTAGTGGAATTGTATCGTGTCCCCGTGCCCTTGAACTACTTTCTGTTTATTTGTAGTGTTGATCAATCGTACTGGTAACTTCGTTTCTGATACCTCGTAAGTTCTTGAGCATGAAAATTTTTTTTCTTCTTCAGGAAGTAGATATGTGAAGATCCCCTTGGATCTCACTTCGAGAACGAGAATAATTTTGAGTCAAAAAAGAACCAGTAGCCATTTTCATAAATAACTTTCTTTATTTGGTTATCTTTCCCAAATAGAATCAAAGACTTTTAATAACCAATAAATCAAAATAGCTTTATGAGGTTTAAAAGAGACTTTCTGTTATTTAACTTAAATATTTAATGATCCAATTAATTAACAATTAGAATATCGATCACGCAGAGATTACCGCAATACGAGATCCCAGAATTATATTCAATAACGTTCCTATTGAATATTTAACTTTAATCTCACTCCTAATATAAAACTTTAATGAGACTTTAATTATAAATCAATATTTACGACACTGAATCTCAGCTCTTCCTGAGCCTAATTTATCCACCTAGAAATCTTCAATAATAAATCTCTAATTCACTATTATAACTTCCTGCTTCAATCTCTCTCTCCTACTGTCTCTCACTTTACTATTCCGTTTGACTTAAATACTTTATCTAATCTGCATAAGAAAGAATCCCTGTCCTCTTTTTGGAGCTGATTGGAAATAGGTAGGGAATTAAATTTCCCTAAAAAAGACGTCTCAGAAGGTTAGGATTAAGTTCCGTATAGATTTGTCACAGATAAAGGCGTCAAAAAAGGACATGGCTTTAAAATTTTGTTTTCCTACAAACAGCTTATCAAGTATTATAAGAAATCTAGATAAGCTTCGAAATTATGATTCATTGAATTCTTGTTCAAAACGTAGAAGAACATGTGTCCATGAAGATTTCGACGAGGTAGTTTTGAAGTAGATACATACAATGCAAGATAAAAATGTTCCGATCTCTGAACCTTTCGTAATAGAGAAAGCTTTTCCATTTGTTAAGTTATTGGGATAAGACCAATTTCTACGTAGCAGTGGATGACTAGAAACATTTAAGAAAAGAAACGGAAAATTGCGCCTGAAGGGATTTTTGGTGCATTTCAAAGATATGAAACGTATTATGAAACAAAGAACTTTTACAAATAAAAAAACTCAAACAAAATTAACATATTTTATGCGTAATTAAATTTAAGGATTCATGTTGTGATGTAAGTTTAAAGTCTTGTAAAAAATAATATATGCTTAAAATTACTTGTATGCTTTAAATTTGAAAATGTCCTTAAAGTTCATTAATTTTAAAATAAAATTATTTTCTTTTTGAAAATACAGTGTATATTCCTCAACATTTTTTTTTCTCTTTTTCTTTCTATTTTTTTTAGATGGGTAAGATATATAAAATAAAGAGAAACTAATTTACAAAAAGGAGTGAGTAATTACTTTCTTTTAAAAATATGGGGCTTAGGAACTTAAAATTTGTTTTATGTGGTTTATAAAGCAAATTGAAAGATGAACCTCTACAAAGCGAATTTTCCATGTAACGAGCTTTTTTCGGGATTCAGCGATTTCGCTATGCAGATTTCCGACTCAGTGGTAAACACAAGGGGGGTATAATAGGGACTCCTCCATAGCCCTTGATTTTTTTCCGATTGGTTATAATTCTATGTATATATTGCGTAAAATTTTATTATGTGTTTGTTATTAATTATTAATTTTATTGATTAATGCTAATTTTTTATTCAATAATTATATTTTGCATTGTTTTTGTTCCCGAAAATCGACAAAATCAAAAGAACATGTTCGGCGGCATATTGGAGCATGATACACTCAGGGACATTGAAAATAGCGACCCAAGGAGAAAGAATCGGATTGAAATGAAATTTAATCAAATAATTACTCAGATGAAACATTCACTTGATCTCAAAAACAAGACAATTAAACGAATACAGGGTGTGCAACGACACAAATACTGGGCAACTTCAATAGCACGTTAGACCACCTCCAGCTGCAATACATGCCGCCACACAGTGCGGCATTGAGTTGATTAGACACCTTATGTTGTCCTGAGGCAGATGGGTCCACAAATCTTGAACAGCCAACTCTAAATCATGTACAGAGTGACACGATGGCATCTACCGTTTTAGCTGATCCCACACGTGCTCTACAGGGGACAAACGGGGGAGCGGGCCGGCCATGGAAGAGTTTGAAAAGGACGTAGGAAGTCTTCAGCAACTCTTGCTGTATACGGACGAGCATTATCTTACTGGAAAATTGCCCCTGGGAGACCATTAAGGAAAAGGTCCTACATGGAGTCGAAGAATATCATCAAAGTAAAGTTGGCCCGTTAAGGTTCCACGCATCACAATTAAAGTGGACCGGCTATCACAGGCTATGATTCCCCAGACCATTACACCAGCTGTGCAGGCAGTGTGACGTAGAACAGTGTAGGGGGAATTGTACCGCTCACCAGGGCGCCTCCACACCCGTAAACGGTTATCATCTGTCCCCAAAACAAACCGGAATTCATCCCTAAACACAACCTTTTGCCAATCTGTGACATTCCACATTGATCTGGCTTGGCACCACTGTCGACGCAGTGGCCGATGTTAAAGGGAGTGCACGGAAAGGGCGTTTGGATTTAAGATTTGTTTCTGCAAGGTGTCTGGAAATTGTTTGGGGAACAATTGCTACGCCTACCTCTGCTCGTATCGTTGAACGTGTCACTGTGGGGTCCACAAGTGCTTGCCGCACGATCCTTCGATCCTCTCTCCTCGTGGTCTGCCTGGTCGCTCCAGACCCGGTTTTCCGCGCGCGGGTACCTTCTCGTGTCCACTGCTTCCAACAATTTCTAACGGCACCCTATGAACGATCCACCTGGCCAGCAACACAGCGCGCCGAACAGCCTGCAGTTTTCATCCTGATGATCAGGCCTTTCTCAAACTCGCTTAAGTGTGAGAAATGTCTTCTAGAACGTTTACCTGGCATGTTTCGCTTACCAAAACTTTCCTACAATCAGCGGGTAATCGTCACGTTTATGAATCTTCGAATTTGCTTTGGCTTATATAGCACCCTCTTCCTGATTGTAGCACCACCTCGGCGTGTATGAGCATGCGTATTGGCACAAAACTTGGATCATTTGCATATCACATTACGCTGTACTTATTTAAAATTTCACGATTGCACTTATCTTCTTTTTTGGGTCGCTATTTTCAATGTTCTGAGTGTACCAAAAGGGTGAACTTTTTCGACCCTGGACCTCCCCCTTGAAAATTCTTGTGTGCGCTACTGGTCCGACTGTATATACACTCTGTCCATAAATTAAAGGATAATTCAGAATCACACAGAAATTGAACTGTAAAATAAAAATTTCACCTGTAGAATTATCACACACAACTTGAAGATAATGCAAATTACGGGAAACCACCAGATGGCGCGGATAGTACGTCACAATGACGAGTGTAAGAGGGGGTATATAAGGAATGGTGGCAAAGAAGTAAAATTGTTCACAAGCGCTTTAAAAGCCTTTCAGTGCAATGACCGCATAGTTATGGCGCAAAGGAAGCATTTAGATGATTTTTTACGTGATAGAAATATTGGACGACTGGAATGTGGACGTACCCAGATGGCAGTATCCGAGGAACTTGAAATCACCCAGGTGTCATCTCAGGTTTTGGCAACGATTCCAAAATGATGGTAATGTGACTAGATATTGCAGCACAGGTCACCCCCGAGATACAACGCCGAATGAGGACCGATATTTGGCAGTTACTGGCAAAAAGAAACAGACGGAGCACAGCATCAGACCTGTCTCGTCAGCTCTCTCTTCAGGTAGCGGTACGACAGTTTCAGGGCAGACCGTGTACACGACTCTTAGGGCACATTGGTCTATATGCTCGTACGCCTGTCAGATATGTTGATCTTACCGCAACTCACTGTCGCCTGCGATTAACCTGGAGTAAGAGAGCGTGCATTGTGGACACCACAAACGGTGGTCTTGTGTAATATTTTCCGACGAGTCCAGGTTTATTTTGCAGTCTTATTCTCGCCGGACTTTAACATGGAGAGTGCCAGGTACCCGTTACCACCAAGAGAACACAATTGAACGACACCGTTACGGTGGTGCAGGATGGCTCGTTTGGGGAGGAATTATTCTTCGTTCCAGAATTGACCTGCATATTCAGAGAGTAACAATGACAGGCCACATCTATCGGGATGTCATTCTGGAACAACATGTACGTTTGTTTCGGGGCGCCATGGGTGCTGAATTTCTGTTTATGGATGAGAACGCCCGTCGTCACCGTGCAAACATTGTAGACGAATGCCTTCAATCGGAGAAAATCACTCGTATGGATTGGCCAGCCTACTCACCGGACTTGAATCCAATAGAGCATGTGGGGGATATGCTTGGCCGACGAATTACAGCCCGTCATCCCGCTCCCACCATCTACCGGAACTACGGAGGGCATTGCTTGATGAGTGGTGTAATATTCCCCAAGATCAGATTGATAGTTTGATACTCAGGATGGCTAGGCGTTCTATGGCCTGTATTGTATCGTCAGGAAGACATACTCCGCATTAACCATCATACTAACCTTGTTATACTGATTTTTTGTAAATATGTTTTTTTGAAATTTGCTCCAGGGAGTAAAAATCGCAATTTTTATTAATTATGTCAAACATATAGCTTCTTTTTTGCTCTTTAACTTTTGTTTTTAATAAATAGGCAACTAATAAAATCAAATTTGTTTTGCTTCTGTCTCTTTCTTTGCCTGAACTTCATTATCCTTAATTTATGGACATGAGTGTATATATATAAAAGGGTGTTTTTTAAAGGTATAG
>BMAU01006355.1:0-13074 GCA_019973935.1 Trichonephila clavipes | reverse complement strand
GTTACGTATTGCTAAGGAAGTTTTTTGTTTTCGATGAGCCAGTTCATAAGCCTGCGGTGGATAACCCCGTTCCATGAGCTTGCAGAGGGTGCTGGTGAGGGAAATTGGCCTATAGTTTTTGCACTCTGAAGCATTCTTGTTTGGTTTCAGAATTGGAATGACGGTGGAAAGTTTCCAGATTTTGGGCAATTTGCCAGTAGCCCATGAAAGGTTAAAAATTTCCAATAGTTCTTTTTTTTGCAAGATTTTAAAGTGTTGGACCATGCGGCCAAAAATAACATCGGGACCAGGGGCTTTGCCGGGATTCATATTAGCAATGGCAGCTTCTAGCTCTTCCATTAAGAATGGTATGGTGAGGGGATATTTTTATGGTTATATCTTTTTTGAGTCTTGAATGGTTTTCCTGTAGGTACGCAGCAGTTCCTGTCATTTTGCGTTGAAGGTTAGCTTGCTTTTTGTTTCATAGTGCTTTACTAGAGGAAGCAGCTTCCTTATTTAATGGCCTGCATCTCTTCCAGAGGATGATATGATGTTAGTAAGAATGTCTGCTTTTTGGTGTGTTGATTGATTATTAAGAGTTTTGATGACTTTCCAATGCTGAGATATTTTTCTCAAACATTTAGTTAAGCGTCGGTTCAGTTTCGATATCCTCCTCCATTTCTTTTGGCTCCAAATGATGATAATTTTGAAAATCTTGCAAGATGAAAACAATTTTTAATTTTCAACCGTCAATTTTGAAGCGGATTTCGTTTTATGTCAAGAGGGGAAAAATACACAGTTCACGACTGTGGTTTGTCGTGACCGTTGTACTATTTCGTGTTAACTGATAATTCGTCTTAAGCATTTTCGCGTTAAACGTATTACTTTGCATTTTCAACATATAAAAAATTTATTGTTTCAAAACATCACTTAAAAACAAATAATATAAAAAAACATTTATAAGTCAATTCCTACTTAGATCAACAAAGAAAATTTTTATTTTAGCTACTTTTTATTAAATATTTACGATTAATATACATATGCATATACATACGACAGAATCACAACATTAAGAGGTACGTAATTTTTATTAATTATCATTAATGTATAGTATTGTCATCCAAAAAAATCGTGTTTATAAATTTCAGTTCAACTGAATGTTTTAAAAAGTGAGTAAAAAATCCTTTTCAAGTTTTGACACAAGTCGCCAAAATTGATGCCAACATGGTTGTATTTGTAATTTTTTAAACAATTAGTTTTAATCAATTCATTTTTATCAATTATAATTAAATCATTGTATTGTCATCCAAAATAATCATGTATATAAAATTTCAGCTCAATTGAGCTCTTTAAAATGTATTTTATTAACGATTGAAAATTCCACCAAGATAAAAATAAATAAATAGTGAGTGTGAATGAATAGTAGAAATTGAATAAAGAAGAAAACAAGTAATATAAAAATTTTTAAGTTACTTCATATTTAGATCAACAAAGAAAAATTTTAGTTTAGCTACTTTTTATTAAGTAGTTACAATTAATATAAATATGTATAGACATAGGACAGAATCACACCATTAAGTGGTAATTAATTTTTATTCATTATCATTAAAGTATCGTATTGTCTTCCAAAACAATCGTGTGTATAGATTTCAGTTCAACTGAATACTTTAACGCGAGAGAAAAAAAAACATTTTCAAGTTTTGACACAAGTCGTCAAAAGAGTCGCTAAGTCGCCAAAAATGATGCCAACATGGTTGTATTTGTAATTTTTTAAATAATTAGTTTTAATCAATTAATTTTTATTAATTATAATTAAAAATTATTGTATTGTCATCCAAAATAATCCTGTATATAAAATTTCAGCTCAAAGGAGCGCTTTAAAATGTATTTTATTAACGGTTAAAAATTCCACCAAGATAAATAAATAAATAATTATATAGAGATTGTGAGCTAATAGTAGGAATTGAAAAAAATTATCATTTCAAAAATTGAACATATTTTCTAACAGATTTCCAATATTAACTAGAATTTCAGTGTCAAAAATGCAAATTATACGAATGAGAGCTATAATTTATTACATTATAAGGATTAAAATAAAAACTGACTTCTCACACTTCATAAAATATGTCTTCATTTCAATCTCTGTCCCAACCCGAATCCGATATCTTAATCTTCTATTTTATCTATCTTTGCAGCCTCACACAAACGAAAATAAAATTAAAAACTTCTAATGATAATAAATCAGCGGTAAAGTCAACACTACCGTCAATAACTTCGACGCAGCATTAATATAGATATAAGGGTTGGGCAATTACCATCTCAGATTCTGATTAATTACAACTCAGACAGCAAACAATGGATACTTAAAGTGACACTTCATTAACTTAACTCTTAAATATAAATAATTAAGAAACACCAGTCACAAAATAACTCTCACTAATTTAATGAACATGCATTATGCTTTAAAAGGCAAACAAATTTTAATAAAGGCATTGTGTTTGCATAGAAGAAAATAATAACCAGAAGCTGCGTATATTCCTAAACTCTCAGTGAAGTAAGTGTTTAAAAATAAACAACGAAGTGATGCGATGTTTGTCTTGATGTAATAAAACTTGATATTTTTTTTTTATCATAAAAACGTTAAATTTTTTCAGTTAAAGTGACTGAGTACGTTCGAAGCAGTGATTTTGAAAAAGCGTATAAATGAATAAATTTTTGATATTTATTGTCAATCCAATATACTGTTACGAATTTTGTGTTATTTATGCTTAAAATAGTGTAAATAATTTTTTCTTGATTTGTTAATATTACTTTCTATTGCATTTATTTTATGATAAAAATTGTAGTTTTCACAATCACGTACATAATAATGGCACTTCAAAGAAAATTTGGCGAAATATTGGTGATACAACAAAGTTGGCATCATTTTGGGCTACCTTATGGATGCTTCTAAAAATTACAGCAGAAATTTACAGCAACACGATATACGACATAAGCGGAGGTTTCGAGAAAGTGCTTGGAAGCAGCCGCGCGGAACATAAATAGCAGTCGCTCGCTGAAACTGAGTCAGTATTACTTCAGCTGTTGAAGAGGATTCGTATTACGAACATGTGCTTTTAGACACTGATAGTTGTGTGAGAACTGTGGAAGGTGTAAAAATTTTCGAGGATTAATTGCACGAATTTTAGTGCTGTTTCCTGTATTTTAGAGGTTATTTTCCCGCAATAAATTTTTATATCTCTTAAAGAACTGGTTTACTTTTTAGACTGATAGCATAAAATCCCAATCTATGTAGCAATACATATAAATTGTTTTAAGAATATATTATTAGAAGAGACAAAATTATGTGAATGTAATTTTTTTTGACAAAAAGTAAAGAAAGAGAATGACATATTTTCAAAAAAAAATTTTCTTTTATGAAAAATGTTTCTGTGTAATGATAACATTTGGCTTATATATAGTATCTAAGACTTCTATACCGTGGTTGAACTAAAATTTTTCAAAAATTCGCATTATCAGAGTTACGTTGAATTAAAATAATAATGGGTGTTTTTTGTTAAAATTTCCTACTCTGATTTATTAAAATGTGAATAAATCCACTTCTGAATTATACATTTCAAAAATCCTAGTTCCTTCTCTAAACAGAAGTGTTACTTATATATAGGAAAAATATTATTATTATAGAAGCAGTGCTGGTGTATCCATTGGGCACCCAGGGGTTTGCGGCCCGGATAAGAGGGACTTAAGAGGGTTCACCCATGTAATTGGTTTTCAAAAAAATAATAATTTTCTTTTCATAAATTGCTTCTTTAACACGTCTAGAATACGAAGTTTCTATAAAGAAGCGAAGCAGGTGTTAGAAGAGTAGCTGTTCGTAGCGCTAAGTTAAGATTTTCGTTGTTTTAATCGGACTTGGAACTTTTTTTAAACGCGTTTTTCTCAAAACTGTGTTTTTCAAACTTTCCTACATCATATCTCAAGAACTATGACCATTCCAAAATTCAAAATATTTCTATTTTTTTATACCAAAAACATAACAAAACCCCCCATGAAATTCGAATTTTTTTTTCAGAAGTCTACCAAAAATCCAATTTTTGATATTTTCATTTGAGTATAGTTCATTTGGATGCTTTTTAGCACATGGATTAAAACGCCGTTATTTTTTTAAATTTCAGATAAGCCAATCCGCCGGAATACGTGGAGGAAGTGAGCGTCCATTTTTTCGAGGCGGGTTTGTGTTCATAGCGCTATAACTCACGGACTGGATGGATATTTTTGGCTAAACATTTTTATAATACTCTTAAGATACATACAAATAAATGATAAAAACGTAAAGCTCAATCATTTTACTGGTCGTCAAAAAAAAAAAAAAAAAATCCTAAAAATGCTTAAAAAAGAGGTTGTCACATGGGTGAACCCCTTTAACCAGATTTTCTGGTTATAAATTTCGATCCCCCCATGTCAAAGGGGCCTACAAATCTTCTGCACCCAGGGCCCCGAAATCAGCTGAAATAGGTACTGTATATAGAAGCTTTTTTCATTAAATTAGAGTGTTTTGTAAATATGCCATTCTTTCTCCATTTTGCATTTGCCAAAAAAATTGCATTTACATCATTTTTTTAGGTAATAATATTCTTATAAAATAACTTTATATGAATATTATATATAATTCAACTTATATACTTAACATCAACAAACTATCCATTTATATACTTTTTCAAAATCACGTGAGATTGCGTAGTCCAATCTTAAAGTTATAATATTTTAGAGATAAGGCTCGATGTGTGAAATGATTTTAAAATAATAATACATTTCTCTTTTTTTCTTTCATATCATAAAAAAAGGATTATATTTCATTTTAATTTTTAGTTTCTTATTTTTGAATATCTTACAGGCCTATATGTTTTTTTGTTTTTTCTATATCACTTATATATTTCCTTTTTTTCCCTTCGCGTCTTCTATTTCCTGTTTTTCTAGGTACAGCTCACTCACCCAGAGCTATTCAGTGTCCAAAAATAACTAATTGTTTCAAGCAGTTCTTCAAGTATCGGGCTGCTATTTTAGTTTCTACTGCCTCTTTCATCCATGATTGTTTTGCTGTCAAAACATCATGGATTAAAAAGCACGACCGACAAAAAAAATGTACCCGGCACTTTAAACTCAAAATTTAACACAGTTCCGCTTGCTTTTTATAAAATGGGTGAATAAACAGTGACAACAGAAAAAGAACCCTTGAATTTATTTCATAGTTCAAAATAAGTATAATGAAAGTGCAAAAAGCGAACAAAAAAAATAACGATGTGTTTACATCTTACTTACGAAACATTTCTTTAATTAAATTTATCAACTTTGATAATAATATCTGAATAATTTATATTACGAACAATTTTAAATGTTTTTTTCTTTCAAATGGGGCTGCGGATTGGTAATTAACATTGCTGACCGAAAATATTCTCCTGGAGCGGGTATCACCTTTTAGTGAGGCACCATATATGTGGATACCAATTGCTACAATGTAATTTTGGCGTCCTGTTTCCTCCCCAGAGCGAGGCACCTGATCTCTGATGATGCGAAATTGTACTGGAGTTGTTCTTGAGCACCCAAGCCAAATAGGCATTCTAGGCATTTTTAACATGCAGCATAAGCATATGACATGGTCGCTGTCGATTTTTTGCTTTATGAAAATCTACCGCTTCGGCCGGGGTTGAACCCGCAAACTTGCGCATACAAGGACAGTGCCAAATCAATCTATTTTACATATCACACAAAAGGGAAAATTACCATTAATAGTTTAACTAAGCTTTTGTTACTAATATTTCGTGATGAAAAGAATTTTTTTGTAATAAAATTTCTTATATGAAACAATTTTTGTAAATATTGAATCAAAGTGTAAACCACAGTTCACAGTTAAGTTTATATCGAAAATATGTTTGAAAGTTTTATATTTAAAAAGCATACAAAGTTTTATTCCTAATAAATTAAATGTTTTCTAATTTTTCACAACGAATCAGCACTTAAAAAATTGCCGCAAGTTTTCTTATTCAACCTACTTGAAATACTTATTCTCTGTGCATAATAAAAACAAAGGAAACTCTCAGGAAAAGCAATTTGAATTTTTGTGAGGATAATATCTAATTTTTGTTGATTCTTGCAATAAAAAAATTCGTAGCTATTTTCAAATTGTTATACAACGTACTCTTGTGCAACATTTTTAATTAAATTCTAATGTCTTTCAATAAAAGAACCACAATATTACTAACTTTAACAAACCGTTCTGTGGTAAAAAGGTTCTAAGTCTTAAAAATGTCATCAAAATGAAGCAATATTTAAATTCATTATGAATATAGCCGATTTTGTTTCATTTCTCTTCTGCTTCAATGTTACATTTTCCTATTGTATCTCCATTTCTTAAAATCCCTTCTTGGTGGTATTTTTTCCAGTTTCCTATTGAGAAAAAAAATTAGATTCATTCAAAATTAATATGTTTTATTTCAAAATTAAAGAACGCAAAATATTTCTGTTCATAGGTAATTTTTGTCTAATCTTACTCTGGTGGTCATGCAGTTGATATCCCGTTCACTTCAGTTTTATTTTAAACGCATCCAAGTTTGGAATTAAAAAATCGTTGATAATATATTACTCAAATCTGTTGATCGAATTAAGATAAATATTTGCATGAAATATTAATTAAAATATATTAAAATGTTTTTATAACCTTTCTGTGAAAACAGCTTAAATTTTTTTTTCTTTATCATCAGAGCACAAAAATAATATTTAAATAAATTGTAAATTATTTTATTGCTTACTTTGTCTAAAAAGCCTTGGTTATAAATACCAGAAATATCTTGAATAGTTTTTTAATATAAGTTCTTACAGATATCACGTTGCGTGTGAGAAACTATCCTTATCATCGTCAAAATTATCCATACATTATTTTGACATGCCACAATAAATAAAGTGAAATTACAGGAAATATAAACTAATTACGTTTCTTATTTCCAACGACGCAATTTTTCTTTTCGTCACACGACACGCGAAGCCTATCAAGAAAAACAAGGAAAATGATTAATAAATTACTATTTCTCTTAGATAATTTTTTTGTTCAGAATATAGAAATATTTTAAAGCAGAGGTCGGCAACCTCTTGGTTGTGGTGTGCCAAATCAAATTGCCAAGATGATTCAGAATGCCTCACACAAGGAAATATTTGAAACAGTTTGATTTCCGCGATAACATTGATGAGTTGAATGCATTACCGCCTCAATGCTTGATCTCAATAAACTAAACTCAGTGATGCAATAGACCATAGGGCCCAAGGCCTACAGTGCCTATACGTGACCTTGGGCGCTGAGATGCATGAGCAGATGTTCCGGTCAGGTAGTCAGTCTGATGTGAAAACTCCCAGTGTTTAGTTCCCAATCACACAGGCCTGGTCACTCATTTACTGACACGCTGGAGGGATGAAAGGATGAGTCGACCTTGCCCAGCTCGGGATTGCTTGACCTTTATACAGAGGTCAAAAACACAGAATATGTGATATTCCCCCCTCCCCCTCTAGGGTGAACATCTCTTTGAGTATCAGCGCGAGCTAGAGGTGTAGGATTAACGGAAGAACTAGAAGCATACATTATCTTAATATGACTTTATTAAGATATTTAACTTAATCCTTTAACAAATTAGATTATAATAATGCATGTGAGAGAGAATCTATTTCTGCTAGTCACCACGTAATGTTTTCCAAAACTTCTTCACGCTTGAACCGCAGATTATGTTTACATTCCTCAAATTGCCATTCCGCTTACTCTAAGTTCCGATATTTAAAAGCTTCTAAATTTGCATCTTTCTTTGACGCTTCAGTTCTTGGATTTGGTTGGAAAACAGTTGCCATTAATTCTGGCCCCAAAGAACCCAAAGGACATGATAAAGAAAACACGTGTGAGCCCGTCACAAATATATATATATATATATATATATTATTTTAAGATATTTATATATTAGAATAGAAATAAACACACACACACAAACATTAAATATAATTATTGCTTTAATAATACATGTACTAATTTTGATAAAAAATTAAAATTGTTTACATATATTATGTATCTTTTAAGCATATTTATTTATTAAAATGAGTTATTAACAACATAAAATATAAGTATTTTTTCAATATAGTTAAATAAAAAAGTGTTTTAATTTGAATTTTGTCCCTGCATCCCGTTCTACTTCATGTTGCCATATTGGGGCTTTGATTTGTGATTCAATTTCATACGATTTTGAATGTTCTGGTTTTAAATAAGTTTCTTGCTCGATTCAAAATATTTTTTTGCATCAGCAAAGATTTGCCCACATAGATATGTAGAAGAAACAACGGGAAACAAGAACACATCCAGTTTTCTTCAAACAATTCAATTTCTCCATGAATGACATTGAAAAATGAAAAATAGTGTTACGTAGATCCGGATTCGAGGATTTTATGCAAAACAATCATAAATGAAATAAACAGTTCTTTAAGAGCGATGCGAATTTATTAGCGAAAATCCAATCCTTTAAATACAGGATTCAGCAGCAATATTCACAGGGTAAATATCCGAAGGTCTTCACACATTCGACAGCAATTAAACACAACCACCAGTGTTTAAAAATACACGTACCTTAAGATAATTCACAAGCACAGCCGAGCTAATCACCAGTCAGTACAATCCTCACTACTCGCTGGCTTAATCAAGATTGATCGCCGTACCGGCGAGCATCTTTTATAGGCGTGACAGAAACTTCCAGAAATATAACCGCTCATGTCATTGAACGTGACACTAGTGGAGAGATCTACCACTTTCTAGAAGATACTAGAGGGTTCCGAACTCGCCAAAATGGTCACCAATGACGTCAAAATGGTCGCCAAAATGATGCCAACTTGGCTCTACTGCCAAGATTTCGCCAAGTTCTCATTGAATCGCCATTATAAAGTAAGGGGTGGCATTGCTTGTGAATAGTACAATTTTAACATGAAATAAATATAACATAGAGTGATATAATGCATTAAACTCTCAAATACAAATTATTTACACTATTTACACAAAATTCGTAACAATAGCTTCCGAGATTTATTGTTAAAGTTATGATCCTCAGAATTTTTCGTAATTCCGTAAATTCTGCATTCCGAAGATGTTAATCCCCAATAACCTCTATTTCAAAAGTAGCCTTCCATTCAGTCAAAAACTGACAAATTTGTAGAGTGATGTAGTGTGCTACGATTAATTGTAGAGTTTGTCATAGGTTGCCGAAGCCTGTGTTTTAACATAATTTACATAATATATTTTTAAAAAAATTCTATATATTTAAGCAGCAGTGCTGAAAAAAATTTAAATGAAAAGAGTGTTATACGTAAAGTTTTGCAAATAAGTTTTTAGTCAACACAGAGTATAATATTCTATTAATAGAGGCAAAAACATGCGGAAATTAATGTTTATACATGTGTTAACACATGTATTGTTTAGCATTAAGATAGACAGAATGAATGTATTTGTAGCTAAATATCTTGCCCCTTGGAACTTATTAAATCTCAGCACTAGATATTTTGATAATGTTAATCAGTATTTACGTTCTATACCGTCGACCATTTTCTCCTAGTGAAAAGACTTTACCAATTTAAAAAAATGGTGCCAAATACTGTCATTGTTATTATTTTTCATTTCCTACTATTAGCTCACACCCTCTATATATTTATTTATTTTTCTATCTTGGTGGAATTTTCAATTGCTAATAAAATACATTTTAAAGAGCTCAATTGTGCTGAAATTTTATATACATGATTTTATTTTGTATGACAATACAATAATTTTTAATTATAATTAATGAAAATTTTAATTAATATAAACTAATTTTTTAAAGAATTACAAATACAGCCACGTTGGCGACTTGTGTCAAAACTTAAAAAGGTTTTTCCTCACATTTTAAAGCATTCAGTTGAACTGAAATTTTATAGACACGATTGTTTTGGATAACAATACGATACTATAACGATAAGTATTAAAAATTAATTACCACTTAATGTTGTGATTCTGTCCTATGTATAATCATATTTATATTAATTGTAACTAAAATAAAATTAATAAAAAATAGCTAAAACATAAAATTTTTCTTTGTTGATCTAAGTAGGAATTGAATTAAATTTTTTTTATATTACTTGTTTTATTTGATGAAATTAGTCGACGGTATAATACGTAAGAATCTATTAATCTAACCATTGTTATACAGTAAAATACGTTCAACGCGAAAACGTTTAAGACGAAATATCGGTTAACACGAAATAATACAACGGTCCCGCCAAACTACAATGCATTTTCATGTAGATTTTTTTCAACACGAAACGAAAATCGCTTAACACGAAAAATTTCCTTTCTGAGAATGAACAATATATGGAAAACCCAGCCGCAGTCGAGATTTAAAAGGGGTATGAAATGAAAGAGAGGCGGTTTCACATGTTTCGTAGAAAGGAGGCTAACTTGGCTTTGAAATGCCCTCGGAACAGCCTGTGAGAAGCCAATTTCGTTTATATAAGATACTTTCACCCTTCACTCTAACAAACATCTTACAAAAACATCTCATCTCGCATCATTTGGCTTTGGAATTCGGCGACGAGTACTTTGCAGTGTGAATACAAACGAGTTTCCCGCTTAAAATATTTTTTTTACGAATACAATGGCTAAAAGCTCAGGGTGAAAGCAAACTGCAATTTCTCTTAAAATGAAGATGGATCCTCTTAAAGCTGTGTTTCTCAAAATGTGGGAAGCGCCCTCTAGGGGTCGTGATAACTTTACGAGGGGGAGCCTATTAAAATATTGAAAACAAAAGATTATTTAAAAAAATTGTTAAATTGCTGAAAGTAAACGAACAAAATACATTTTGTACATAATAATACATAAAATATACCTTTACACTGATATAATACATATGTAAATACATCAGTACTGTATTTTATAACTGCGCAATGTATTTTATAACTAATTTATACCAATGCTAAGTTAGGAACAAGTTTACAAATTATCAGTGTCCCCATGGGCTTATCATATATAAAACTATATGCAAAAATTAGCACTAATCTTTATAATTTGTACGGTTTATAATTAATCCCATAAGTGCCGATTAAAAATTACGTGATTCGTTCAACAGTGCAATTCGCAACAACAATGTACGTGACGGTATGGTGTATTGGGGGGAGGAGGGTAAAGGAATAAGTAAGAAAATAATCTGAAATTATATATATATATATATATATATATATACTGGTGTGCAAAAATTAAGGACGAGACGGATTTTTCAATATAACTTTGTACAAAAAGCTTTCCAAATCAACACATTTAATACCGTAAGATCTCAATACGTAAGGACATGTGTAATGTAAGCAACACTTACTAAAAGAGAAATAAAAAGAAGCTTGATTGAAAAATTAGCATGGAGCGCAATGCGACTGAAGGCCGAAACATCCCTGTGATGGGTGTCCAGCAAGAAACATCCGGTCTTTAGTAGGGGATAGGATCTCCCTGACTGCTAGGCAGGTTTCACAGCATCTGCCCATGCTGAGAATGAGGGTGTCAATGAGTTGTTGAGGCATTGCTGCCCATTCGTCTTGCAGCGCCAATCGAAGCTCCCGAATCGTTACTGGTGGTAAGGTACGAGCTGCCAAGCGTCTGCCTAGAAAATCCCATACATGCTCGATGGGATTGAGATCCGGAGATCGTGCCGGCCAATCCATACGTTCAATATCCTCACTCTCTAAGAGCTGTTCGGCAGCTACTGTGCGATGACATGGTGCATTGTCGTCCATGAAAAGGAACTGCAGACCCATAGCGCCCTAAAAAGACGCACATATGGAAGAAGAATCTCGTTACAATAACGGGTCCCGTTGACTGAACCTGCATCGAAGATGTGAAGGTCTGTATGACTACCAAGCATGATGCCTCCCAAACGAGAACACCGCGACCTCCATACCTGTCCTTTCAATGATGTTCGAGGGATGATTGCGGCTTTCCCGCTCTCTCCAGATGAGTATGCGATGAGAATCGCTACTCAAACTGAATCTGCTCTCATCTGTAAAGAGTACTCGTCCCCATTCATTGTCTCTCAATTCCGGTGTTCCCGGCACCACAGAGAACGCCTTCTCCGATGGGCAGGCGTTAAAGGTACACACCGTACAGGGCGTCGTGCAAACAGACCACCACCGTGCAGTCTTCTGGCCACGGTAAACGCGATATCGGTCGTCCAGTCGCCTGTGTCGTGTGTCTAGCGATTTCTCCCGCTGTCTGCCGCCTGTTTCTTCTGGCCTGTAAGACAATGTACTGGTCATCTGCGGGTGTGGTTCCTCGTAGACGACCACTACTGAACCCCGGATAGCTGTTCCTGTAGTTTGAAATTGTCTCCAAATTCGTGAAACGATGCTGTGAGCAATTCCGAACACTGCAGCCACACTTGTCACACTGCGGCCTTCCTCCAACTTCTCCCAATGATTCGACCTCGGGTAAAAGCATCCAGATGTCGTCTAACAGATTGATTATTCGCCATTTCTCGCTGAGGCAGCAACTCGGTGTGATTTTAACTGCTATACGGCGTGCAATCTCTTTGCCAGAAATATTGATCTTTCACCGACAACATGCTTTATGCTACTCAGACACTCCCCATTACGTCTACCTGCATATCTGTGCATGTGCTACCGTACATCACGTTACTTAATCTCCTGATTGGTCTTTTTGTCCGCTCTGCCTCTTCGTTCAGCTCATATGCTAATTTTTCGACTTCGTCCTCAATTTTTTGCACACCAGTGTATATATATATACATATATATATATATCTCCTTCCCAATCACTGTCAAGGTCATTTTATTACATTTTAAAGCCTTCGAATAATTTTATGGATAACAATTCTCAGAAAAGATCGTACTTCGGAAAGGCGTATATATACGTCCTGGCCAATTAACGCTCTAGCTGAGTGAAACGTTTTTATACGCTGGTGGCACAAGAGATCAAAGTCGTATTGTAGGTTTAGCGTCAAAATATAGAATTATTGGATGAAATGCATTGTTATTGTTAGGAGGGCGTGAAGA